>CM022882.1:4643975-4660710 GCA_012654025.1 Pachypsylla venusta | reverse complement strand
ATAGAAATACGTAAATAAAAAATTGTAAAAAATTCAAAATTTTATTTCGTCATCACGCTTATAAAATCGCTTATCACCCTTATGAAAGGTATTTGTGGTAAGCTCTACAGCTTTTAACAAATTGGGTATCGTACCTCAATAAACATTGCATTAAAAAGTACTGCCCAGGACTCGAACCCCCGGTCTCTAGATTACGAGTCCACCCCCTCCACATTTTCTATTAGGTATATTGTACGATTGTGCCCCCCCCCCTCTAAAAACAAGAGGGCTATATCCGCGCAATGTGCTGGTGCACTCTTGTGATAAGTATTCATCACATATTTAGACGCGGATGGAAGCAATAGTCCAGACATTCTCCTGTAACCTGTATACCCTGTACTGATTCAATTTTCGTCCTTATTATGGCTACCCAATTGTCCTCACGAGGCTGAGTGCATACCGTAACACATCAAAACACAAACTAGAAATGTTCGAGGATTTCTGGATACCTTGATCATTCCGACTATCGACCTCACACGGGTGATCCATTGTGCTGAACACTAAAATTTTGGAAGTTTTCTCATATTTTAAAACAAAAGCTGTTACTATAAACCAGGGCTGCCCAACCCGTCGATCGCGATCGGCCGGTCGATCGCGGAGTGATTTTGGGTCGATCACGTCCAGAGAGATGAGGTCAAGCTCTTTCTAAAAGTCTAAAAGCATACAAAATTTTTTTTTTGTAGCAATATAAAGTAAAAAATAATTGTGAACGAGGTTTACATCTCACACAAGTTTACATTTCCTTGAGAACTTATAAGAATTAGGAGGAGAAAATAGAAATCAGGGGAAAAGGTCCACTGGCAGGAGGGTAGGTACCTAGTCACCTAGTCAGATCAGAGCCATCTGGACCTAGTCAGTAGGTACCTTTAAGGTAGGGCACCCCTGCTATAAACTGATATTCTTTTTTTTTTAAAATACACAATTTTATAAAACGTCATAAGACCAATTCTCTAAATTTTCCAAATTTTTGACACATTCAATTGAAAAAGAAAATTTTAAATTTCCCCTTAAATGAATAATGAATATTGACGATTTTTTCCGTTGTCAACTTTTCAATATTTTTATTATTATTGGAAACTATGTCCTGATTTGATTTTTACTTCCCTTAATATCCTATAAAAAAGAAAGTATTGTAATGGGCTGTTTTCATTCTCAAAATAAATCATGTCTTGCGGCCGCCAGAGCCAATATCGAGTTTCTGCAATTGGTCAGTGTGTCTGCTGTTTGTCTGTGAACAAGATAACTCAAGAACGGTAAGGGCTGGGGTTTTGAAATTTGTAATTTAAGTCACTTTTCTGCCAAGAACGAACGACGAATTTACTGTTGGCGCTTTTTGCCGCTTTTCAACGCTTTTTGTCGGTTTTCACGAACATTTTTCAGAAAACGGTATAACTAAAGAGTTTCAAATTTTCTGTTATCAATTGTATGAATGGGATGCCCCATGACTGGTTGCAATCGAATCTACATTTAGCGGGGTTTTGCCGCTTTTATAGGTGGTTTTCACGAATCTTGTCTAGAAAGAGAGCAGGTGTCAGATGCTTAAAATGTGTTATGCATATATTGACTACGAGTATATGAATAGAACACGACAAATCCTACCGTTCTTGAGAGCCAGTTGCAGATTTACCGTAAAAGCAACATATGACATGGCCTGGGGCGTGCAGAATTTAGGGGCGGCAAATAATAATAAAAAAAAAAAATTATAAATGTTCACACCAGATTTTTATTGTTAAAAGCTATCTCGTGATTTGATTTTTTTTTTCTCTCCAAAGGATTTGGAAGCCTGTAATTATCGTTTCCCCGAGCATTTTCTTCACTTACCATTTTCAATTTTCAAATCATTTGGTTTCTTCTTCTTCCTAAATTTATTTTTTATTTTTTGTACGAAACTTGTTTTGTGTTTTTCTTTTATTTCCGTTTCTTCTATTCCCTTTTTACGTCTTTTTCGGGCAGCACAGCAACAAATACATGCAATCAGTATCAAACTTAATAATATCATTAAGAAGATATAAATAAATTGAAATCCATCAGGATTAGTTTTTGAATGAAACTTATTGTAACCGGTTGGTTGATTATTGAAACCGGTTGTTTGATTATTGGCACAGGTCGATTGATTGTTGAAAACATTAATTCGATTATTGGGGACTACTAATTGATTATCGAAACTAGTTGTTCGGTTATTGAAACCGGTTGTTTGATTATGTAAACCACTTGTTAATTCATTTACGTTTCTTTCACAGATATGAATATGTTCTGTGTTGTTTTTGTGTAGATTATTAATATCATGAACAACTGAGATATTTTTGTTATCAGAATTGCCAATTCTAGTATTCGATGTTGTTACATACAAATCTATAAAATTAAATTGAAAAGAAATCATATATGTATCATTAAAAAAAAAAAAAAAAAAANAAAAAAAAAAAAAAAAAAAAAAAAAAAAAAAAAAAAAAAAAAAAAAAAACGTCTCTGATTAAAATAGAAATATTGACTTTACACTTGGACAGCTTGTGGAAATTACTTTATCACAGATTCATGAAATACTGCAATGGTTTAAAAACTGGCAAAGTTTAAAGTCGGTATTCATTTAGAAACGTGGAGACAGAAGAAAATGCAATAGCAAATTTAAGTGTGCAACCAGAAGGAAGAATAAACTAGGCTGCAACCTTAGTTATCACTAGGTTCATGGTGTCAGATGTTTTTGTTTGGTTTTGTAATATTACTGGGAACCTGCTATTTTTTTTTTTTTTTTTTTTTTTNTTTTTTTTTTTTTTTTTTTTTTTTTTTTTTTTTTTTTTTTTTTTTTTTTTGTGAGATACCTATCAATATTTTTGTAAAGATGAACTACTTTAAGTATCATTAACTGTTTCCATAGCCGTACCTTTTCTGAGAGAGTATTTTCTTATTTGGCATATTGCAAACCTTACTGTCTCATTATTTCTCTATTCTTTCAGGTTTTCCTTTGATAAACTATATCATTACAAGTATTACCTTGATTGAAACCATCTTTCTTATAAATATCCATCTCTGTTTTATTTTGATTTGTAAATGAAATATCTTTATTGATGATTAAATCATTGGTTTTGGAATCAGTATTATTTTTGGTACCAATGTGATCACGATGTACAAACTTAGTTGGAGTTTTCTCAATCATTGTTTCACTTATAGTTTCATTGTGTCTTTTATTCTTTTGATAAATGTGTTGTTCAATATCATCGATATGGGGACGATACCGTTCACCTTGATGTAATTGTTCAATATTAGGTTGTCCCTCCGTCATTTCTACGTGTTTCATATTTTCCATATTATGGGTATGAATTGGTTCACTAGTTGTTTTATAGTTATTTGGGGTTCTGTTGATATTACCTTCAATATGGTTTCTAATTCTTTGTACAATTGTGTTCATTTTTGTTTCATCATTTTTGTTTTCTTGTTGGATTTTAGGTTTGATTTTATCATTTAATATGTTTTTTAACTTTTCTTTTAATTCCGTTAGTTTAGCGTTTTGTGTTTGCTCTGGATCTAGTTTCTCTATTTGTGCTTTTAATTGTTTTTGTTCTTTTTGATTTTTTTCAAATTCTTCATTATTTAACATTTTCTTGATTTTTGTTTCTTCTTCAGGTGCATATTTATATTTTGTTTCATCGCTTTTATTTTGTTTCTCCTTCTCAATTACTTCTTGTGTTTGCTGTTCTTTATGTTGTTGCTGTTTTTCTTTATTTGTTTTATTATTTTGACTATTTAGTATTGTTTGGTCCTTTAATTGTTCTCTTCTTTGTTCCATTTGTTGTTTTACTTTCGCTGTTAGTTCTTGTTGCTGTTTTTCTTCGGTCGGTTTTTTCGGTTTACTATGTAAGATTGTTCTATCCATGATTAGAAGTTTATTTACACTTTCCTTTAAAATATTATCCATTTCTCTAAAGATGTCTTCACTGTTCATTATTTTAATTGATTGTTCTAATTTATTTTTAATATTTTCTGAATTGTCCAATACAGTTCTATTAATGGATTGATTTGTATGAGTATACGGGGGATCATTTTTATCTGATTTTGTGTTACTGGTAAGTCCATGAGGACCAGATGGGTCATTCTTTTTTTCTGTTTGTTTGTTTAAAAGGTTTGTTTCCATGGTGTTTTCTGTTGGAATCTATAAAGAATTTCAAGATCCCTTTTAATTGTTGTTAAACCAAAAATAATAAATTATGAAAGAGAGACTTACCTTTGAAACTGAAATCATATCAGGGCAAAGGGTGAAATTTGAGTACAGGGTAAAGGGTGAAAGAAAAAAGAAAATATCCCATCATTATCAGAACATACCGTTCATGATGTTGGTATTTACAGATGTAATTTTGCTTTCTTCTCCGTTCTTCAGGAAGTAGCAGTATATTAGGTAGATAGGAGTGTGGATAAGGACGATTAATATAAAAGGAATAATTCGGTTCCCAAAATTGTTATGTGTCAGCGGTTTTTAACCGCTGAACACACAATAAATAATAATAGCAGGTAGCTGTAGCAGCTATACTAGGTAAAACAAGTTAAGTCGATTTAGGAATGCGTGATGAAATGAAATAGAGGTGATTAGGACACATTTGCAAGAAGAATCGGCGAAAGATGGACAACAAATATGTATATTTGTTGTTTGGTACCCTAGAACTGAGAGAAGATCGATAACTAGAAGGAGGGATGAATTAATCAAGTGGCAGGAACAAAATAAGTGGTGGTGATGAGTTAGACCGTACAATATTACATAAGTCATGTTATGCATGGAAAAAATAATGAAATTTCAGGGGGGGTCTGGACCCCATGGACCCCCCCCCTGGGTACGGCCTCGAACATCAGTAATAGTAAAATAATAAACATCTGCTAATAGATTGGCCGAGTTTTCACTCGCTGATTATTCCAATGGGAGAGAATCCTAATCCGGTACTCAAATATACCTTTTTTTTNACGGCCAATAAAGAAGGTTTTTTTTTTTAAAAAAAAAAAAAAAAACAAATATGCCCCGGAACCGCTTTTGCATTACTTCAGGGCACACCTTTTACAGCCATGCTATTCTAAAAACGAGAAAATTCCATCAGAAAAAGAGTCCAAGAGTCAATGCTCTTAACAAATCGGCCACAGAGATCGGCATAAATACTCAAATATACCCTGTATATCTGAAAAGTTAACAAGTAACAATAATCCCAAGGCAAAGGCAAAGGAATACAAATAATATAAATGCTCCACAAATATGTGGTTTGTGCGATAAAAGGCCGCATGATCTGAAATATGTTTATTTTTTCTTTCTTTTTGAAAGTTTATAACTTTGTAATTTATGTGGAAAACTTGTATCGACGAGGCATGCGACAAACTTACAAACTTTATGACAAAGTTGTTAACTTTATGGTGGTCGCGATTTGAGAAAAATAATACAGGGCGTGTCTAAGGTGTAAATGTATACTTTATGTTAGTTTTTTTTATAAAAAAAAATGGCTTAACGTCTCTTTAACATCTATTGGTCATTCGAGACGGTGGTGTCACCCTGCATTCGCTGGAAACTTGCAAACCATCTACACACATTGACCTCACCCAGTCTGGGTTGGACCGGAAAAATAGCCAGCATCGGGAGGACGCGAACCCACATGAAACAACCTCGCTGGACGTTGCCTAACTTCAGTGATCGAACGGGAACTGGTGTATTCAGCGTGCCATAGACGCTGGCTTAAAAATATTGAGAAGTATCAATAAAATGAAGCAAATGCTTTGATTAATTTTTTCGTTTTAAGGTTACTCTGTTAATTTGGGTAGCATCTGCACAACGAGTTAATCAAATGCACATCACCTTCAGAGCTTTTGCTTTAGTAAAAGCATTTGTTCCAGTAATTAAACATGAAAATTATAGTTATAGGGGAATAATAGCGCTCGATAAACATTGCATTAAAAGTACTGCCCAGGACTCGAACTCCCGGTCTCTAGGTTACGAGTTCATCCCCCTTCCAAATTTTCTCTAATGTAATGGACATAGAGATGATCGTTCTTGTTATCACTCAAATGTCCACATGAATGAAAGTATGCCAGGCTCGGATCAAGCATGCGCGGGGCCCTTAGCACATTTGGAAGCGGGGCCTCTAAAATTAATGTTTTGAAGAAAAAATACATATAGCATGCTAAAATGTACAAAAAAGTCTGCATAATTGGGAACGTCGGTGAACTCCACTTTTGACCCCCGTATATGTGTATGTATGTTTGTTACGCGATACAAGCCACAATTTTCATCCGCTTTTGACGAAATTTGGTAAAAATATTTAGGACATGAAGAAATTTTGCTGTATAGTTTTTTTGGGCGCCCAATATTGTGTTTTTTGAAAATGATTTTTATCTTTTTAGCGGTTTGTTGTAGAAACTTAAAATTGTGATATGTTATGGCTGATGCTAAGGGCTTTTCGATTTTGGAAAATTAAGGGGCATTGGCTCCCCTCCCGGGGGGCCAATATTGTGTTTTTTAAGAATGATTTTTATCTTTTTAGCGGTTTGTTGTAGAAACGTAAAATTTTGATATGTTATGGTTAGTGTTAAAAGCAAAATATTGCCCCCCCCCTCGGGGGCCAAGGGGAACAATTTTGTTTTTTAAAAATGATTTTTTTAAATTTTATTAAGATATTTTTTCTATAAATGACTACAACGCTAATGAGAACACAACACAATCTATTTTAGTATTTTCTAAATTTTATTTTACCCGTTCCCGCTTTCGAACTCGTAGTTCTGGAATGGCTGGCCATAACTTTGCAGAAAATGTCTTAAAATAAGGACAAAACAGCCACCTAAAACTTTCTCGCTTTGAATTGATATGTTGTCGAGACAAAATTTAAGATATCGGACCGGGACTGTCCGATTTTGGAGAAGAAATTATAAATTTGGCTGTAACTATAAAACGGCTTGACATATTTTGATCTGATAATTTTCCTGGGGTCNTGTGGCCTCAGAACTGTCCATTGATTTTTTTTTTTCTGAATCCGGGAATCTAGGTAAGTTTCGTCAAAAACTCATAATACCTAGTGTTAGTTGCCCAAAGCCCGGGGCCCTTGGCAACTGCCAAATCTGCTTTATGGTAATCCGATACTGGTGACTTCCGAAAGGAGTTCCTTGTGATTGAGATATTGTTACTTCCTCGATTTCTTTATTCGGCGTCTGTTACAAGCTCCCTCAAAAAATATGGCAATACGAAAATTAATTCCCTTAACTCAAAACTCCACAGATTCTATTACCCCCACAAAATTTCAAATTTCAAGGTTCAGTAGATCCAGAGATATTAACTTTAAGTGACAGTCGCACGTCCAACATACTTTGCTTATTATTCTGATGCTGTTAAAAAAATGTGTCAAAATGTCAAATAAATTATGGAATACAGTATTCAGGAAGATACTGAAGACCTCGCGGAAAGGGCCTATGACGTCTTTCTCTAATTTTCATAAAATTTACCTTGTCAATATTTGTTTCACAATTATCTTGTCCAGAACCTTTTGCATGATCTTCTTTTTCTTGATTTTCTTCCATATCTTTCTTTTCATTTCCGGTTTCTCTATTTTCATCTTGCAAGGTCTCTTCAACGTTATTCTCATTTTTCTGTTTATCACAATTTTCTTGTTCAACACCTATTGTCTCTCCTTCTTTTTCTTTATTTCCTTCATCTTTCTTTTCATTTCTTGTTTCTATATTTTCATCATTGCCCCCTTCAACATCATCTTTGTGTTTATCACAATTATCTTGTCCGACTGCCCCATCTTCTTTTCCTTCATGACCATCTTCGTCTTTCTTTTCATTTCTAGTTTCAATATTATTTTCATCATGATTACCATCAACACTATTCTCATCTTTCTTTTGTTCTTCATTTTTTTGCTTTTGATCGTCTTCATCTGGAAGAAGAAATGTTATAGAACGTTAGACAAAAAAATCGAAGATGTCTATTTGTTTGCAAAAAGGTCGCTCAAATAGGGCTATCAGGACATAATTGATATATCTCATTGTCAAAATATTGCTCTAGGTCAAAAGTTTTGAAATTTTCTCTTTATATATTAAATATTTTGGTACGAAAAAACAATATTTGGCATTTAAATCACTAGTGCCCAAATAGCCACGCATGTCCAAGTAACCCCGTTTGGTGGTAAACAGAACTATGTCCAGGTCCCAGCCGAGGCACATTTTTTTTCTCATTACTTTAAGTATCTGAACTATAGTGGCAAATATTTTTTTTTTCTTCTTAGAAAGAGTCTACTCTTACAGGGTAGGGTGGAAGACGATTTAAACGTAGACCTTAATCCTCACTATTATAGTTTTTCAAATCTTCGGGCCAAACCTTTATTAAAAGTTTCTTCGCACTCTCCTTTGTTATCAATTTCACTTCCATCTTGATCAAGATCTTCTTCCAACGCTAAACGTTCAATGTGTTTCACAAAATGTCTTTGTTTTTGCTTACTAATCGTTGGATGAGCAATAACAGCCAGATGCCTTTTATTATGAGTTTTGTTCTCTTCAGTAAATGGTTTTATATTTCCTTTGAAATCTTCCATTTTGTTTAATTTCTCATGTCTCCTAACTAAGGAAGTATTATCATGAACATTATATTGCCTATGTTTTTTGGAAGAAGATTCTATGATTGGGTTTTCGTGTTTATCATAGAAATTTTCAATGTTTTCATTAGTTTTTCTTAAGGGGATATCCTCTTTATCGATTTTTTTATAATTTCTAATATTTCCCAAAACATTGCTATGGTGTATTTTAAATATTCCAAATGGAGTATCTCTCTCGGTGTATTTTGAGTCTCTAATACTTTTCAATTCATTTCTGTGGTGTGTTTTACTAGTTTTATTAAATCTGAATGGAATATTTCCCCGGCCGTTATGTGCATAAGTGAATATATTTTTTGTTTTGTTGTTTCCTCTGCTGTTTATATAATGCCCAACATTTTCTAATTCATTTTTGTGGTGTGTCTTATTGATGTCAATGCTTCTGTCAACAATATTATCAACTTCGTCAATATCAGCTTCGCCTACATTTCCATTTGGATTGTTTGTTTCTTCCGATATCCTGTTTTCATAATTATTTAAATTATGTTCATGTTTCTCTTCTTGGTTCATAATATATACTTTGTTTTTATTATTATTTAATCTTTTGTTTCTTTTGTTTGTATTTATTTTATATTTTATTCTTTTTATAATATTAAATGGATTATTTCTTGATTTTAAATCCATTTTATTTGTTAAGATTTTGATTGAGTTCTTTGTTGAATTATTTTTAATTCCTGAATCAACCATATTTATTTATATACTCGTACCTATATCAGTATATTATAGTTTTACTTCCTAACTATCAGACCTTGAGTTTTTTTATTAATTTATTTTGATATTAAGGAGCAAATACGCTATCATGCATGTAGATGTCGGTTTGTAGATCGGTTTACAATAAAATCTGGGATTGCTCATTGTATGTCTCCAGATGATCTCAGATAGTGCAAACGTGTTTTCTTGACCTTTTCGTATCTTTGAAATTACTGATCCTATTTGTTCCAAATTTGTTTGAGCCTTTTATTAAAGGAGTATGAATTTTAATGAATTTTTTTCAATAATTTTATCCATAGGGGTGAAATTTAATATGCATAAGAAAGCTGTACTGACCTACTTGGCAGAGCATCCGTTTATTTTCTAATGAATGACCTATGAGTGGATTATCCACTTATCTCCAATCATTGCAACACTATCTTCACATGTTTGTCTGTGCAAACATGTTTTCTTGACATTTTCATATCTGATCCGATTTGTTTGAAATTTGAGCCTTGCCTATTATTAATGCCATTTTAATTTCATTAATTTTGTCCATAGAAGTAAAACTTTATATAAGGAACCCACTCATTAACCTACTCTTCAGACATTTCTTAATGAATGGTATTTGAATGGATTATCCACCTATCATCTTTGCAATACTATCTTCGCAATACTTTTGTCTGTGCAAACATGTTTCCTTGACATTTTCATATCTGATCAGATTCGTTTGAAATTTGAGACCTGCCTTTTATTAATGCCATTTTTAATTTCATTAATTCGCCCTTGTAGGTTAGTGAGTGGGTTCCTTATATAAAGTTTAACTTCTATGGACAAAATCAATGAAATTTTCATATCTGATCCGATTTGTTTGAAATTTGAAACTTGCCTTTTATTAATGCCATTTTAATTTCATTAATTTCGTCCATGGAAGTAAAACTTTATACAGGTTATTCCAAAAGTCCGAGACCATCTGACTGAAAATCTTTTGAACGGCTTTAAGAGGAGTTTTGAAATTTTGCATGGTATTATATCCCAAATTAAGCAACCTGATGGTGTGATCAATTTTTCAGGGGCGGGTCCCATGTGGCCCCGGGGGGTCCAACTTTTGTTTTTTAAATACGCGAACACCCATCTTGTGATACATTTTCAGAAAGAAAATGAAATTAGAAGTACTTTGGTTTCAAAATGGCGGCCATTTGAAATTTCCAAGATATGGCTTCCAAGAGTGTCTAAAACTGGTAGAATTATTTGCAATGGGATATTGAATAATTACATAGGACACCAATGCCGAGAAACCTGTTTTTTTTTTTAGACATTCGCTTAGTTTTAGACACTTCGCCTAGTTTTAGACACTCTTGGAAGTCATGTTTTTGAAATTTCAAATGGCCGCCATTTTGAAACCAAACACGCTAGACGTGTGAATTTTTTTGCAAAGTACTTCCAATATTGTTGTCCTTCTGAAGCTGTATCACAAATGGGGGTTCGCATTTAAAAAACAAAAGTTGGGACCCGCTCCTGAATAATTGTTCACACCATCAGGTGGTTTGATTTGGGATATAATACCTTGCAAAATTTCAAAACTCCTCATAAAGATGTTCAAAAGATATTCAGGTGGTCTCGGACTTTTGGGACAATTGTTATGAGGAACCCACTCACTAACCTACTCGTGAGGCATTTGAATGGATTATCCTCCTATCTCTATCTATGCAACTTGTGTTTCTATAGGGTGTTTTTAGAGTTACACAACTTTAAATTATAATAAAAGAAAGAATATTATTTGAATATCAATAAAACGGGCTTTATTGCATAGAAAATTTTATGAAATTAATGTTTAAATATGATTTCGGCCATGTGGCCGCCAAGGCTGGGGCGTACAAGGCGCAATCAGGAACACCAATTTTCGCAGCATTTGCGGCCATATTTTGCCAATAACTCTTCGAATGTTGATTTCCAGGTGTTCAATTGTCTCTGGTCTATCGACGTAGACAAGTGAATTAGCTGGCATTGATCTTGCTGACATGTGGTTCTAACAGGACGGAGCCACATGCTACACAGCCGCTACAATTGATTTACTCAAAGAAGCTTTTGATGAAAGAATAATTTCGCTGAATGGTCCAATTAATTGGCCACCGAGATCGTCTGATTTAACCCCATTCGATTATATTCTTTGGGGTTGTGTAAAGTCACTTGTCTAGGTCAAAAAAGTAAACCAGAGACAATTGAACACCTGGAAATCAACATTCAAAGAGTTATTGGCGAAATACGGCCGCAAATGATGCGAAAATTTTGTGAAAATTGGTGTTCCAGATTGCGTCTTGTACGCGCCAGCCTTGGAAGCCACATGGCCGAAATCATATTTAAACATTAATGTCATAAAATTTTCTATCCAATAAAGCCCGTTTTATTGATATTAAAAATATTGAGCATAGGCAGTGACAGTGCCATGAATTGGGGAGCATAAGCAATGCCAGTGCCATGAATTGGAGAGCATAAGCAATGACAGTGCCATGAATTGGGGAGCATAAGCAATGATAGTGCCATGAATTGGAGAGCATAGGCAGTGACAGTGCCATGAATTGGGGAGCATAAGCAATGATAGTGCCATGAATTGGAGAGCATAGTCAGTGACAGTGCCATGAATTGGGGAGCATAAGCAATGATAGTGCCATGAATTGGAGAGCATAAGCAATGACAGTGCCATGAATTGGGGAGCATAGGCAGTGACAGTGCCATGAATTGGGGATCATAGGCAGTGACAGTGCCATGAATTGTGGAGCATAGGCAGTGACAGTGCCATGAATTGGGGAGCATAAGCAATGATAGTGCCATGAATTGGAGAGCATAAGCAATGACAGTGCCATGAATTGGGGAGCATAAGCAATGATAGTGCCATGAATTGGGGAGCATAAGTAATGATAGTGCCATGAATTGGAGAGCATAGGCAGTGACAGTGCCATGAATTGGGGAGCATAAGCAATGATAGTGCCATGAATTGGAGAGCATAAGCAATGACAGTGCCATGAATTGGGGAGCATAAGCGGTGACAGTTCCATGAATTGGAGAGCATAAGCAATGACAGTGCCATAAATTGGGGAGCATAAGCAGTGACAGTGCCATGAATTGGAAAGCATAAGCAGTGACATTGTCGTGACCCGCAAAAAATAAATATGTTCTTCCAGGCAGTTGAAAGAACATATTCACATAGTAGACGGGAACGTGAAAGCGCAGCGCATCACTGTGCGGTCTGTGAGGGTCACGATCAATGGGAATCACTGTCACTGCCTAATGTGAATGCTCCTTTACCCTTCAAATGAAGAAGGAGACTATTGTCGATGTGTTAGATTGCCAAATTGTATAGTCCGACTTTCAACTAATTTGTGTAAATATAACAATTAAGTCTAAAATTTAACTCGAAATTAATTTATTTTAGATAATTTAAGGCAGGGGTTCTCAACCTTCTCAATATCAAGTACCACTTGGTATCGGATTTTTTAAGTACCGCCACCCTGGGGGGGGGGGGGGGNAAAACAAAAAAAAATTATTAACATATGAGACCATAATTCCACAAAGAAGCTGAAGTTAAAAAATAATCATGCAACACAGTGGTAGAGTGAGTAGAAAGTTGGGGGTTTGAACCCACTTCCTCCTTTTCCGATGAGATTACGTGCTACCTACTCTTATCAGAAACAATTGTTTGAATATCAGGCTGAATAATACTAATTTTTACGCGAATGTCATGGACACATCTAATTTACTCCTATACTTGTCTTCAAGTACAACATTTGAGAAAATCCAAATCGCACATATATGTGGTAACAAAGGGTAATAGGGATTTTAGTGCTTTCTTGTGGAAATTTGGATATTTGATCTTGTTGATTCTCATCCAAAAATCAACTGAAATACTACTAAAACATCTTTCACGGTGCTGTCACTTGGCAGATCAATAAACGATTCTTTAGATCTTCGTCAGCAACGCCTACATCTGAGTTTTCTGCGAACGGATTTCTAATCCACTCTAAGTCACTCGTATTATTAGGTGGGATTTTTTTTTTGTTTTTACATAATGACTATATAACATACCTTGTTTTGCATTGTATTCTACAACATGCCCGTTTTGTTCATTGCTATTCTTAATTTCAAGTGTTCTCCGTAAACAATGCTCAGCAAAGTTTACTCTATTTTTCTGATTGGTTTTAATCTCCTCTTCATTATCCTTATGAGCTGTTCTCATAGTTATTGTTTCTCCTGATCTTCTTCTGATGGATTTCAAATGAGTTTCTATTGTTTGTTTTTTTTACATTAGAGTTTTTTATTGTTGTAGTTAAATATTGCAACATAAATATGTAGAAAAAAGTACAGAGTTTATTCATTTTCCTTTTACATTTATAAAATTCACCATCAAGCAATTTGATTGTTTTACTATTACGAAATTACGAAGGTACTCTCGGGTGTCCAAATGTGGGCCTATATTTTTCGTCAATATCGGTCACATATACAGGTTCGTTTACCCCTTAGTGTACACCGATTATAATAAAGTTACGAAAGTCACGTCGGGTGTTTAAATGTGGGCCTATATTTTTCGTCAATATCGGTCACATATACAGGTTCGTTTACCCCTTAGTGTACACCGATTATAATAAAGTTACAAATGTCATGTCGGGTGTCCAAATGTGGGCCTATATTTTTGTTCAATGTCAGTCACATATTGTTTACCCCTTAGTGTACACCGATTATAATAAAGTTACGAAAGTCACGTCGGGTGTCCAAAAGTCACGTCGGGTATACTAAAGTTTGCTCTTTTTTTCACATGAGGTTATCAAAAAGGTTTTGATGATTCTTAGTATGAAACCTTGTACTGGAAATATACTCCTTATATCCGAAAGCATATTAACTAAAATAAAAACACATTTAAATTATTTATGGAGCTAGAATTAATAATTGGGTGGAGCGAAGCGTAGCCTTATACTCTCTACAAACTTTTTCCGCCCGTTTTTGTCCACGGACACACCTAGTTATTATTTATTGATACCCTGATTTTTAATTCTTTAAGAGAAAATGTAAAGGCGACCCACATCAGGATGCAATGCAATCGCTTAATATTATAAGGCAGTTCTTTGATTGTATACAATGAAAAAATATACAAATACAGAGTGCGGCAATTAGTTCTCACACATTTGAAAGAGCTAGTAAATAAAAACGAAATGAGATATTTGAAAAATTATTTTGCATTCTGATAGTAAATAATGTCATCCAAATGAGGGCCTCGGAGAGTAATGCACATTCGCGGAAGTTTTCCATGACTCTCGTCAGCATACCCGCAATGATTTCTTCCAGAATTGCCTCCTTTAACTCTTCAAGGGTCCCAGGGCGATGTTTGAAGACCTCAGCCTTGAGGTAACCCCACAGGAAGAAGTCACAGGGACTCAAATCCGGCGACCGGGGAACATGTCCAGCGGAATTTCACGAGAACGATTGGCTGCATAGGTAGCCCCATACAGCCTAAAGCTAATGATGTGGTCCTAAAGTTGTGAACTCAACTCAAAATTGTTTTTCGATCAGGAACTAGATCCGTGTAGTTCAAACCATACCTTGTGCGGAACGCCCTCTGAGTGGCTATAATGGATTCACTTTTTTAAAAACCATATATCTTGACAACGAACGTACGATGCACGCTCTATTTTTCTGTTTCCAAACCACTGCGACAACTAAAAACTAGATGTCATTTCGTGTTGAATATCACAAACCCCACGCTCCTCCCATTATCACTTCTCCTCCCACGATTTTTTTAAAAATGGGAGAACTAATTGCCGCACCCTGTATATGACTGACTGACAAAAAGTTTCGACGCACATTTAGACCCCACATGGAATATACCAAATTTCATTAAAATCAGTCAATGTTGAGCTCCGAAGCGTAAAATATCAAAATTCAAGGGAATTTAATTCGATTTATTTTTTGACACGTGTTTTATTTTAAAAAGTCTTATTTATATTGTGTTGTTCATTGCCTCATTATTCCCTCATTCCTAATATCTAAATCTCCAAGTTCCCTCCCATGTTTTTTATCTCCCGCTTCTATCTCTCGCAATATTACATTTTTGCGATGCTGGAAGATTGTATTTTTAATTATTATCCTTTTTACCTCACGTTTATATAAAATGCAATTATTTTTACTTTCCTTATTCTATAAAAAAGAAAGTATTGTAATGGGCTGAAATTTTCGATGTCGAGTTTTCAATGCCAAAACACGTTTTGGGATCCCCAGAGCCCAAATATCTGTGAACAAGATATCTCAAGAACGGCAAGTGCTAGAGACTTGAAATTTGGTATTTAAGTCTGATTTATTCCATGAACGGCAAAATGAGCTTTTGGTGGAAATCAAATATATCTTTGGCGGTTTTATGCCGCTTTTTAGCGGTTTTCGCTATCCTGCTTAAACTTAAAATGGGAACGGTATTAGCTAGAACTTTAAACTTGGTGCCTATTCACATCAATTTCATACACGAAATTGAAAAATACAACTTAGGTTGAAGTGTAATACATTGTTTGTCGCTAATTAGCGGTTGCGGGCAGTTTTTTGGCGGTTCAGTCTAAAACCAGAATGGAAAGATCTAGAACTTGAAATTTGGTGTCAATTCATATTAATTTCATATAAGAAATTGAAAAATACAACTTAGGATGAAGTGTAATATAATATATAATTGTATTTCCGCTCTGGGGACTTCAAAATGTTTTGGCATTGAAAGCTCAACATCGAAAATTTCAGCCCATTATAATACTTTTCTTTTTTTTATATAGATAAGGAAAGTCGTGTGATGTTCACACCAGATTTTTTCTTTTTTACCTGTTAATTAATTTCGTCTTGTTGAACATCGTGTTACTTGTTCGTCTTGTTCTTTACTTTATGTTCTATATTTAACTACAACGAAGATTATTATTAGAATAACAATCAGGATGAACAGCATTTTCAAAATTCAAATTGTTCTAGAAAAATAAATAATAAAGAGATAGTCAAAATAACAAAAGATGAAGGGAGAACTTTTGTTTAATATCAAAAAAATCGAATGAATTAGGGAGCATAGGCAGTGACAGTGCCATGAATTGGGGAGCATAAGCAATGACAGTGCCATGAATTGGGGAGCATAGGCAGTGACAGTGCCATGAATTGGGAGCATAGGCAGTGACAGTGCCATGAATTGGTGAGCATAAGCAATGATAGTGCCATGAATTGGAGAGCATAAGCAATGACAGTGCCATGAATTGGGGAGCATAAGATTATTATTAGAATAACAATCAGGATGAACAGCATTTTCAAAATTCAAATTGTTCTAGAAAAATAAATAATAAAGAGATAGTCAAAATAACAAAAGATGAAGAGAGAACTTTTGTTTAATATCAAGAAAA
>CM022882.1:4592302-4616437 GCA_012654025.1 Pachypsylla venusta | reverse complement strand
CATACAGGGTGTATAGAGCTTCCAAATATCATACAGGGTGTATAGAACTTCCAAATATCATACAGGGTGTATAGAGCTTCCAAATATCATACAGGGTGTATAGAGCATCCAAATATCATACAAGGTGTATAGAGCTTCCAAATATCATACAGGGTGTATAGAGCTTCCAAATAGCATACAGGGTGTATAGAGCTTCCAAATATCATACAGGGTGTATAGAGCTTCCAAATATCATACAGGGTGTATAGAGATTCCAAATATCATACAAGATGTATAGAGCTTCCAAATATCATACAGGGTGTATAGAGCTTCCAAATATGATACAGGGTGTATAGAACTTCCAAATATCATACAGGGTGTATAGAGCTTCCAAATATCATACAGGGTGTATAGAGCATCCAAATATCTTGCGAATGAAATATAAATTGTTGAAAAAAAAAAAACATTTCAAGTGCATTTCTAGGAAATAAAAATTGCATATTTCAGGGGAAGTATACAATATTGTACACAGGCCCACTTTTTAAACCTTACTCTTTTGGATCTTCACATCTTAACTGTTGAAAAGGTAAAATGATATTTCCATAGACCAAAATATTGATAGATGCATTTAAATAAATTATACCCCATTATAATCTCACAAAATAATTAGTCCATGTACAGTACCACAAAAAGTAATTTTTTTATAAAATACTAGCCGTATGTCTGTGCTTCATTACGGCCTCTAAGGTTTGGTGCCTCAGAGGCTTGGCCGTTCCAGTGCTAATAGTATTCTATGAGTTCCCTTACAAAAATAGGCAATCGGTCGTAAATCGAAAACCGTTTGACTGGTTTTTTTTTGCATTCTATGTCCTAATTTAATGTTTAAAAGGCCACTTAAAACTTTCTCACTTTAACTTGATTCTCACTTTAACTGTCGCGACAAAATTTGAGATATCGGACCGTGACCGCTGAATTTAGTCAAAAATAGAAAAATGAGTCGTAAATCGAAAATAGTTTGACATTTTTTAATTATGATCATTTTTCTGTGGTTCCAGCCTTTGGCTGTGGGGAAGTCCATTCTCGTTTTATTCTTATAGATAAAAAAATGTCTGCCAAAGTGACACATGGGTTTATTATTTTACTGGAGACAGGATTAATGAAAACCGCTAAAAAGCGGTAAAACCCGACAGGGGTAGCCCAAATCGGACCTATATACCAAATTTCATCCAAATCGGTTAAAGGTCAAAGACCAACGGCCTCTTTACAATTTGTGTGGGTATCACAGCATTACTAATATAATAATTTTTTCAATCTTTTACCAAATCAAATATTTTTAGTCTGTTAATGATGACAATGGTCGCTACTCAGTACTCGCATTAAAATACCTATACCCAATCGTCCTCACAAACATAGGTTGAAAATTTTCTGTCCCCGTGAGGTTTCATCGTTTGTAAGTTTTTTGGTCATTCTTGGACTTTCCTAACACCCTGTATAATACCCGTACCTTTCTACATTTCAATCATTTTTTAAAAAAAAATATTTTGAATTTCAATTTCCCGCCTCATTCAGATCTCCATCTGTCAACTACTACATACCTCCCGAAATTCCTCAATCTGGTCCGCAGTCTATCCCCTCTCCTGTGTATGTAAGATATATTATAATTCTGACCCATATTTTGAATTTCAATTTCCCGCCTCATTCAGATCTCCATCCGTCAACTACTACATACCTCCCGAAATTCCTCAATCTTGTCCGCAGTCTATCCCCTCTCCTGTGTATGTAAGATATATTATAATTCTGACCCATATTTTGAATTTCAATTTCCCGCCTCATTCAGAGTTTCATCCGTAAACTACATTTCCTCAATCTGGTCCGCAGTCTATCCCCTCTCCTTTATATGTAAGATATATTATAATTGTACCCATATTTTGAATTTCAATTTCCATTTTCCCGCCTCATTCAGATCACCATCCGTCAACTACCGAAATTCCTCAATCTGGTCCGCAGTCTATCCCCTCTCCTGTGTATGTAAGATATATTATAATTCGAACCCATGTTTTCACAAAGTGGGGAAACCTTATCAAGTAATACAAAAAATGATTTTTTTTTTTAGAATTTTCTAATTTGTTTCTTAATCGAAGCCTCCATATTTTATGGAGGTATTTTTATATTCTAAATCATATTTTTATGCTCGAGATTCGACTATTGCAAGGTGTATCATATCGGGCTATTCCTCTGTAAGTTGTACAAAAATTTTGCTTTGTGTTCACACAATCACACTGCTTCTTTTTTTCTCTTTAGAGCTGGAAACTATATGCCCTCGTGGCTCCTCTAGGACTATAGCCCTGTGAGCTAAACGAGCTTTCTGCTTTACGCTCAAGCTGCTTTAACACTGCACGCAAACGTTTCATGCTCCGCTGTTCCTACAGAATCAAATAAGATCAAATCCCACTGACTGCAACTTTGCCTCGCAATGTTTCGCAACATGGCAAATCAAAAGAGCGATTCGGCTCTGCCGAGAACATACCAACATTTTGGTTGCAACATTTTGAGGAGACTGTGTGTTATTTTTTTTTTTTTTTAAAAAAAAAAATCCATACTTAATATATAAATGCGAAAGTAACTCTGTCTGTTTGTATGTATATATGTTTGTTACGCTTTCACGCTTAAACTACTGAACCGATTTTGATGAAATTTGGTATGGAGATAGACTAANACGGTCATTCGGCAATAATTCTTGAATTTTTCCGGATATTTTCTTAGTTCACATATGAAAATAGAAATATTTCTTTTTTCATTAATTGGATGAACCCTAAATCTTCGTTCTTGACTGTCTTTATCCAGAAACTCCAAAAAGTGCCACATCATAAACACCACTTCTGTTTCTTCATTCATTAAGTTGGAAAAATTAAAATATTATATTAAAAAAGACAATTTGTCATGTGTACGATCTCTATTGAAAAATTTTAAGAACTGACACGGAATTTGTTGCACTCAAAAGAAAATATACTGTCGCAACATTTTGTTGCATCGCGTTGCACAACAAAAAAATGTTGCGTGCAGTGCGAAATGTTTTCATTGGTACTCTTGAACTGAAAGCTAAACGACACGCGTTGTGCTTCCACTGTTCCCCTTTGTTGCATCGCGTTGCACAACAAAAAATATTGCGTGCAGTGCGAAATGGTTTCATCGGTACTCTTGAACTGAAAGCTAAACGACACGCGTTGTGATTCCACTGTTCCCCTTTGTTGCATCGCGTTGCACAACAAAAAATGTTGCGTGCAGTGCGAAATGGTTTCATCGGTACTCTTGAACTGAAAGCTAAACGCCACGCGTTGTGCTTTTACTGTTCCTCTTTGAGTTTCTTGTTTCTACAATAAGCTATGGTACCCTCTTCTTTGTGAACATAAAACAAAGTTGTGCTTTACAAAATTTTCATTTTTGCTTTTCTGCCCCTAAATCTCCACACTTCTTGTGTGCGGTTTCTTTATATTTCATTTTATACTTTCTTTGAAACATAAATTGAAGCCTCAAAACACCAGTCAAACTTTTTACATCACAAATGTATTGTATTTCTTTCCTTACATTTCCAAGGCCTTTGGCGTGATTCCTAAAAACTTCACTCCTTTAAAATTATATTTGAATAATTAGCAATTACAACTTAAACAAATTCCGAAAGTTTTGAAACTTTGCAACATTGTTTATAACGTAAACTTGTAGTTTTATGGACTGCAGATTTTTTGGTACCGGATGGCCCAAAACTATAATTCCATGCATATAATAAATGTTCATATAAACTTTCATCAATATCAGATAAGGCGTTCGAGAGTTATCGTTGTACAAGAAGACAAATAATCGAAAAAATCAAGATTTTACTTGAGGGTGACATGCTGACGGGTATAGTCCACCTCAGCTGACGTTGTCAAATAATATAGAAAGCAACTCTGTAATATTATCATGTAACTGTTATTATTATAATCCAGAGTTTGGCGCCGTGCTAATGAGACGCAATTAGATGTATGCAGACAACTTCTTTATGATGCATTCTAATACATGCGGCTAGCAGTGGAAACGATGATGCTATGGTCCGAGATATTTGTAACAAGAAGCTTAGGTATGATATTTCCCCCTGTTCTTACAGTCTTAATAGACTCACCCCCTATCCGCTGCCGATGTCTAGATTAAAAGAAAATATGCTTTGGGTTGCAAAGTCTGATGGATCAACATTTTCCAATGTTTTATAAGAACTTTAATTTGAATTTATTCTAGAAAACTGAACCTTAATCTTCATTTCTATTACATGCTCTGAAAATGTAGTTCTAGCACAAAGAGAGAGAAAAGAGAGCGAGAGAGAGGAAAGGGGGGAAAGATAATTATTCTCAGAAAAGAGCTAAAAACAAATCAAAGGAACACATTTTTATACAGGGTGGACCATTTTAATTTACACAGACCAAATACAAATCGAAATTGTTGCTCCTGAGAAAACAGACACCCTATTCCAACCAAAATGTAAAAATGTAGATCTCATAATTATGTCCTTTAAATTCGTTTCAAGCAGAGCGGTGTCCCTCCCCACCCTGCACTGGGGGCGAGGACAAAAATATGAAAGCAAAATACATGACTGTAAACTATGTGTGAAAAAAAATGGTGCCCAATGGGCCCTGTTCAGCGTGGGACATTATTATGAAAGAAAAATACATGTGAAATATGTGCGAGAAAAAATATCCCGGTTCATCGTGGTCAAAAATATGAAAGAAAAATTTGGGGCCCTCCTTTTAATATGCCCGGTTGGCCCCTGGAGCCCTTGATTTCAAGGTCAATATAAATTCAAGATCATTTGTTTTGGTTTATTATTTTCAATAATGAACCTTTGGAATCGTCACANTTTTCAATAATGAACCTTTGGAATCAAGGAAAAAAAAAAAATACATACCCCCCCTCCAAATTTGATATTATACGTTTCAAGGTACGTAGAATACAAAAATCAAAAAAAAATCCGTTTTCCGTCGCGTCGTCCGCCGTGCCGTATGCCGTGATGGACACTTAGGGTTGACCGATTTGGATGAAATTTGGTATATAGGTCCCATCTGGACTCTAACTGTGCTCCGAAATGCATTCGAATACACCCTTGGCGATTTTTGCCGCTTTTTAGAGGTTTTCAGTATTGCCGTCTAAAAGGAGAACGGTAAGAGCTAGAAATTTGGAATTTTGTATGTATGTCATATTTGGGGTCTCAGTTAGCTCCGAAACTTTTGGATCAATCAAATATACCGCTAACGGATTTTACTGCTTTAAAGCGGTTTTCATTAATCCTCTCTAAAAAGAGAATGGTAAGAGCCAGAGACTTCAAATTTAGTAGGTATGTCTAATTTAGGATCTAATTATTACGACACAGATTTGGAATAATCACGAGAACCCCCCCACTCAATTTTTTTTTGGGGGGGGAGGGTATTTTTTTGCCAAAAAAAGAATAAATCCATGTGTCACATTGGCAGAGTTTTAAAAAATGATCTATTTTTTCAAATCCTTCTAATAGTATTGATTTTATGTCACATTGTCAAATGGTACTTTCTGAATTTTCATGGCAAACATAGATCAATTTTTAATAGATCACATTGGAGTTAGGAGGAATGAGTTAGAAAATCTTCAAAGACACCACTTTATTTTTTTGATTTAATTTTTCTTAAAAAATATTGTAAGACTAGCTGTTTTGCTCGTGCTTCGTTACGGTATTTATATTTCCATCTTTGTTTTTCAAGGACAATGGAAATTGGGCGGGAGTGGGTATTGGTTTGTGTCCAGTCTGTATATTACAACCTTTAGAACCCAAGATTTAAAAGTTTCGCCAGGCGCCTTAGGGGCACGGCTATTCTGACTTTTTAGTAAATTTAAAGTATTATTATGTCCTTTCCCGGTTTTGAACTCGTAACTCTGGAATGGCTGGCCATACCTTTGCAGAAAATGTACTAAAATAAGGACTATAGGGCCACCTAAATCTTTCTCGCTTTGAGTTGACAAGTTGTCGCGAGAAATTTTAAGTTATTGGATCGTGACTGCCCGATTTTGGTAAGGAAATTATAAATTTGGCCGTAACTCGAAAACGGCTTGACATATATTAGTTCTGATAAATTTCCTGGGGTCGAATATATTTGGATTTGGGGGGGTCCATTTCCATCAATTTTTCTCTATCTGCTATACCGTTTGGGCTAAGGTATTGTAACAGACAACATCCAAATTTCTGATTTATTTTTTAAGACTAGCTGTTTCCCGTGATTCGCTACGGTAACAAAATTCAACAACAATTTCGTTTTTAAAACTTCTCTATTTTAGAAATTAAATCTTCTCTATTTTTGATTTTTGGTGGAACCGACCCCCAGAGTGAACACGGCTCCTATTTAAAAAATTCAATATTTTACTCGAAGATATTACTTTTTGCACTACGGAACGCCTTCTTATAAAATATCAGTTTTTTTCTCTCTCATCCCGAAGTGATACTTCTTAACTATGGGTTTTTGGTGGAATCAACCCCCAGAGTGAGCACCACTCCTAGTTTGAAAATTCAATATTTTATTCAAGGACTTTTTGTACTGCGGAACACCTTTGTATCGAATTTCAGCTTTCTCGCTCATCCCGAAGTGGTACTTCTCAATTCCGATTTTTTGATCGTGAAAACCGTCCATAAATCGGGGAGAAACCGGAAATTTTCAAATTTTATATTTTTTATGGGGTCCTTATATAATGTTTTGGGGGGTCTATTCTCGATCATTTTTCGTTATCTCTTTTAGTTTGCCCAGAAAAAAATTGCTAAAAGACCCGCTAAATAGCGTCATTTTTGGCGGTAACTTGCTCCCACTTGAACTTTAATTATTTTTCTTTCTTATTACGCACCTAGGTCTCTAGGTTTAGCCATCGAGGAGCTAGGTTGATTATCATTCAGTCAGTATACCAACTGGGCTTTGCGTTTTATAAGTATAGATAGAAGATAATATTACTGTTAAATAGCCACCCTGTACATGTACATGTGTCGACGGGGAAAGTAATACTTTTGAGAGTTATGAGGTACCTTCTACAGAAATTTTAATCATAAGAGTTAAGACATGACACTGTGAATATGTGAGCAGGGGTTGGATCCTCTTATGCAGCCCTGCAAAGTAATTTCCATATGGAATCAAACATCAAAAGCTTTCAAATGAAATGCAACAGATACTGGGTGTCCAACGCGAGATTTCCATTTTCAGTACTAAGAACAGGATTTTATGAAGTTTGCAAAGTATTCGAATATTTCAAATGCCATGTTGGAGAACGTTTTTTAGTCGTTATTTACGCTCTCCAAATCATTTTAGTTTTTCGAAATCGGAGCAGTAACAAGGGAGATATGACCGATTAAAAATAACATAAAACACAGGGTGTAAGTATGTAACAAAAGCTCAAATCAATAATCGATACATGATTTCCATTCTATAACACCGATGACGTTGGGCACAACAACCTGTTACACCCTGTATTTATTTATTATATGAATCCGGGAATCATATATGGAATAAAAAATAATTACCGATGGCCGCCACAGTATTACATTTATTTAATATACGAATCCCGGAATCATAATATATATGGAATAAAACATAATTGCAAATGACCGCCACATCAGTTTTACATTTATTTTTTGTACGAATCCGGGAATCATCTATGGAATAAAACATAATTGCAAATGACCGCCACATCCGTTTTACATTTATTTTTTGTACGAATCCGGGAATCATATTTATTATACGAATCTGGGAATCATATATGGAATAAAACATAATTGCAAATGGCCGTTACAGTTTTACATTTATTTAATACTAGCTGTTTTACCCGTGCTTCGCTACGGGCTATAATAGGCTATAATAGCTCAGGTATCGATGATAGGTTTGTTGTAAGTTCTAAATAGAAAGATTTTGGATATTTTAACTGGGACGACAGTCACGGAAGAATGGGCGCGGCTTTTTCCCCCATGGCAGGCGCCCCGGGTGGAATATTAAATAATACTTTCTTATTGCACATTTAGAATATAAAATAAACCTACATACCAAATTTCAGCCACCGGGAATTTAGCGGTACGGAGAAACAGTGATATTATTTGCTGGACGCGCCCTTTACCCCCCCCCCCCGTGGCTGACGCTCCAGTTGGGATATTAAAAAATCCTTTCTTATTACACATCTAGAACATAAAACGAACCTACATACCAAATTTCAGCCACCGGAAATTTACCGGTACGGAGAAAGAGCGATGAAAAGGTGATAATATTTTATGGGCGCGCCCTTTACCCCCGCGGCTGACGCCCTAGTTGGAATATTAAAAAATCCTTTCTTATTGCACATATAAAACATAAAACAAATTTACCTACCAAATTTCGGTCTCCGGAAATGTACCGGTACGGAGAAACAGTGATGAAAAAATGATTTTCATATGTAAACGCGCCCCTTTTTCCCCCGCAGTGGGCACCCCAATTCGAATATTTAAAAATCCTTTCTTAGTGCGCATCTAAGACCTAAGTGCGACCTTCATGCCAAATTTCAGCTCCTAGGACCTACCAGTGCGGAGAAATCGCGATGAGTGTTAAGTCAGTGTCTTTCTCTTTCATATATATAGATACGAATTCCGGAATCATACAATATGGAATAAAGCGTAATTGCAAATGGCCGCCACAGTTTTACTGGAACATGCGTTTTCTTATGTCAAAATTTTCAATAAATTTTGAAGGAATCAGGTGGTATTTTGTTTCTACCTTCAATGCTTGAGTTGTTGACTGCAAAAAAAAAAAGGTTATCTGAATAGATAACTTTTTTCATCAATCCAGATGATAAGAGCACAGAAAATAACCTTAAGGTGTTGCAAGATCGCAGCGACCTCTGTTATCAATAGCAAAACCGGGGACCACCGAGGGTATAAGCGGTGCAATTTATATACTTGTGGCCTTTTATCTTTGTGACGTCAGAGATTTTGGTCTGTCAGATCATCTTGGAATACCCTTTAGAAACATCAGTGGCGAAATAGGTGGATTGGTGGTACTCTTTTTAATAAAGAAAGCCGTTCTCAACATTTCATTCAGTGGTGAAAGTCATTTCATGTCTTGAATGAATGTAGATGTTAAAAAGACGTTAAGCCAAATTAAAAAAAAAAATGTTGAAATCATCATCAAATTCTATTTGATTTAATTCATCCCCAGTGGAATTTTCAACGTTTACAAATCTTCCAATAATTAGATTTCTTGTTTGCATTTGTTACAGGGTGCACTCAGCCTCGTGAGGACAATCTAGCAATAGCAATAATTAGATTTCTTGTTCGCATTTGTTACAGGGTGCACTCAGCCTCGTGAGGACAATCTAGCAGTAGCAATAATTAGATTTCTTGTTTGCATTTGTTACAGGGTGCACTCAGCCTCGTGAGGACAATCTAGCAATAGCAATAATTAGATTTATTATTTGCATTTGTTACTGGGTGCACTCAGCCTCATGAGGACAATCTAGCAATAGCAATAATTAAATTTCTTTTGTTTGCATTTGTTACAGGGTTCACTCAGCCTCGTGAGGACAATTTAGCAATAGCATGAGGTAAGTGGAAGCATGAAGCATTATAGGGTATTATTGGATGTGTGCACTCAGTCTCGTGAGGAAAATTTTGCAATAGCATGAGGTAAGTGGAAGCATGAAGCATTATAGGGTATTATTCGATGTGTGCACTCAGGGATGGGGGGGGGTTGAAATTTTTCAACCCCCCCCCATCCTTTGACCGGACCAGAATGGTTGTATTGATTAATCCCAAGAATAGATTCTTAAATTAAAGGAAACTAGGACACCCTGTACTGTAATTCTCTCGTAACTCGATTTTCACTACTAACTTGCATGGTTATTCATTTAAATGTTGATTTATTTTTTCATTCTCTATAATATTAAATTACTTTTCAATCTCTCCCATACTCTTCGTTGGCATTTCTTTGTGTCTATGATGATGTTCCCGTCATATTTCACAAGATCTCACTTCCATCACCTCCCAGCTAAAGACGACGTACATCAAAGGTAACCATTTCTAAAGATTTTTCTCTTTAGAAAATTCCATTGATTTTCGTTTCCACAAGAACACCAAAAAATAAAACATAAGAATTACTCTTCTTTCACAGTCGTATACAGGGTGATTAGAAAATCTAATCTCTCTCCCATTATCTCAGAAATGATTCAAAAATAGACAAATCTTGTGTGAACATGACAAGGGGGGGGGGGGTTTGTAAGATGCCCGGTGAGAAAATTATCATAATGAAAATTTTCAAGTTTTTTTCTGAATAATAAATAAATCAAATTAAAAGTTTTGAAAATTTTTCAAACACACAAAATCAGAAGTTTAGCGATTGTGGGCTAATATGGGACAATGGCTATTGCAGGACACTGATTTTAAAATATAGTGCGACCTTTCAGCTTGTACAGCAATCATAAATATTGGTATATTTCGTAAACAGTAACATCTGATAATCGAATTATTTGTTGCCAAGAAGAAGCGTACACGCCTTTTCACATCAACTAAGTCAATTGTCTACTTTTACTTTTATTACTGCACATACGATGATTTAAGATGAAAGAATAATAGAGGGGCCCGTAAATTTTCCCCCCCGGCCAGGATTTTCTGCCTACGGACCTGGACCCTTCAGTCCTATTCTGGCAGTATAATAAATAAGGACTTCATTACTATATATTCTTTATCATATTTGAGAGTTTTTGGATGGAGTATCATCCGCGCTATAATAATCACTCTGTATAGAAAAGAAAGCAAACACTTTCTATAGTCAATAATAATAAATAATATTTACTAATAAAGGAGTTGTTGGCAATACTCAATAGGAGGGGATAGATAAGAGAACTTTAAATATGGGAGAGACGAGGACAAAACAGATTATATTTAGTAGGGAGGACAAGAAGTTGATGGAGACAGAAAAAAAAAAAAAAAAACGAAAATTGAAAGAAAATGAAAAATGTGAATTCCTGAAGGAGAACTAATAATGAGGAATGGGGGAATCTTATTGAAAAGCCAATGGAAATGGCAAGGGATTTCTGTGTAAAAGATCAACGTCAAGCAACGCAATTTTCAAATTGATGAATAGGGTATAATTTTGTTATGTTATAACACTCAACTTATAGTTGGTAAGTAGGTATTGCTGGATGTCCGATTTTATAGACGTTCTAGCATCTTTCCAACTTGGGTATAAATTTATTTATGTTATCACTCTAAACTTATAGTTGGTAAGTAAGTATTGCTGAATTTCCGATTTTATAGACGTTCTAGCATATTTCCAACTTGATGAATTGGCTATAAATTTATTTATGTTATCACTCTCAACTTATAGTTGGTAAGTAAGTATTGCTGGATGTCCGATATTATAGACGTTCTAGCATCTTTCCAACTTGATGAATAGAGTAAATTTATTTATGTTATCACAACTTACAGGTGTCAGTAGGTATTGCTGAATTTCCGATTTTATAGACTTTCTAGCATCTTTCCACCTTGATGAATAGAGTAAATTTATTTATGTTATCACAACTTACAGGTGTCAGTAGGTATTGCTGAATTTCTGATTTTATAGACTTTCTAGCATCTTTCCAACTTGATGAATAGAGTAAATTTATTTATGTTATCACTCTCAACTTATAGTTGGTCAGTAGGTATTGTTGAATTTCCGATTTTATAGACGTTCATTTTCCCAAATTGTAAAATATAAGAATATTTTTTTAAAAAATGTTTTTTTTTCTTCTTCCCATAATATTTTCGCCGGCCCTTTGAAAACTTCCAGGGGAATACTCCCCCTCGTCGTGCATGTCATACATTATGTGATACTTATAAAACACTGTTTAAATTGGATTTAAGTGAGTCTACAACCTACCGGTTTCAAATCCACGACAGGAATTTGCCTACTGTAGGGCCTAACTGTCTAATCAGAAGAACGATGAGCATGCAAACAGAAATGAGGAAACTGAATGGTTTGATCTTACCTTGGCTTCTCCATCACGATTGAACCACCTGAAACACATACAAAGATAAAAGAAAATAAATATAATGTCTAGTCATTCTATAGAAAACCTACATCTTGGCTTCTCCATCACGATTGAACCACCTGAAACACATATACAAAGATAAAAGTAAATAAATATAATGTCTAGTCATTCTATAGAATGCCTACACCTTGGCTTCTCCATCACGATTGAACCACCTGAAACACATACAAAGATAAAAGAAAATAAATATAATGTCTAGTCATTCTCTAGAATGCCTACAAAGAATAGTCTATGAATTAAAAAAAAATCATACATTGACAAGGCATTCTGTAGAATAACTATAAGACCGTTATAGAAAAAATATACTTATAAGGTTTTTAGTCGAGACATGTCCGTAAGGACGTTTCCTAACCTCTCCGGGGGGGGGGGGGGGGGGGGNGGGGGGGGGGGGGGGGGGCGGGGGGGGATATAATATAAACGTCAAAGCAGACATCCTACATCATTAAGTGTGCTAATATATAATTTGTTATTTTGTATATACTTATTAGGAATGGGCTAGTCATCCACGAGTCGAGTCATGAGTCGACACACGACTCGAATCACTCACGAGTCGAATCATCTTTTTGCAATGAGTCGACTCTTCAAAGAGTCGACTTACGAGTAGCTTTTTTTTATGACTGATAAAGATAATAAAAGGAGAAATATTTTTCCGGGTATTTGTTGTTTACTGAAGGAAAATGTTCTTTTATTCTGGTGACGATTGATTGTGATGTCTTTTTAATGTCTTCACCGAAGTTGGGGACGTTTATTTGGTAGATACCCGTTTTTTCAATTGGTTTTATTATGTATTTTTGATCAAATAAGCAAATAAGGCGATTTTAAAAATGGTCACTCGAAGTGAGTCGGGATCGAGAGTCGACTCATATTTGTGAGTCGAGTCGAGTTATGTCGACTCACCTAAGTGAGTCGAAAATCCCATCCCTAATACTTATCATTATACGATTGTATTTAATACCCCCTCCCCTTTCATTCAAGTGTTTCTCGTCATTTTTATTTGTTGTAAACAAACTATTTATCTTATTTTTCCGAATTTTCAGCTTGAATTCCTAATAAGTAAAACTGAATTTCTAAATCAATCTTGTTTGTTTTTTCTTGCCAGACATTATCATGCAATTCGATTTCTGAATAAACTTATGTTTTTTTTTTTTTTTTTTTACAGTTCATTGCTTATTTTTGGTTGTTTTATTTTTTAGAAAAATCAGTCAATTACAACACTTTCCTTTTTACAGGATAGGGCAGGTAAAATTATCAATATTGAAATTATAATTACATCTGTCGAGCAAAACTACACGTTGTGCGTGCAGAAAAGTAAAGAAAGCTACGTAGGAAGCTGGGGAAGCAGATGGCAAACGGATAGTAAATTTTTTGTACTTGCATTTTAATTCACATTTCACGAAAAAAAAAAAACTGGTGTGAACATCACACGACTTTCCTTATCTATAAAAAAAGAAGAAAGTATTGTAATGGGCTAAAATTTTCGATGTTGAGTTTTCAATGCCAAAACACGTTTTAAAATCCCCAGAGCGGAAATACAATTATATATTACACTTCTTGATATATTACACTTCAACCTAAGTTGTATTTTTCAATTTCTTGTATGAAATGGATATGAATTGGCACCAAATTTCAAGTTCTAGCTCTTTCCATTCTGGTTTTAGGTGAAACCTTCAAAAAGCGGCATTCAACCGCTAATTAGCGGCCAACAATATATTACACTTCAACTTAAGTTGTATTCTTCAATTTCTTGTATGAAATTGATATGAATAGGCATCAAATGTCAAGTTCTAACTTGTTCCATTCTGGTTTTAGGTGGAACCGCCAAAAAAGCGGCCTTCATATAACTGATATACATACCAAATTTCAAGTTTCTAGCACTTGCCGTTCTTGAGATATCTTGTTCACAGACAGACACACACACACACGGACCAATGGCTGAATCTCGAGATTTGTGCTCTGGGGACCCTAAAACGTGTTTTGGCATTGAAAACTCGACATCTAAAATTTGAATAAACTCGACATCTAAAATTTTAATCCATTACAATACTTTTCTTTTTATAGGATAAGGATTTTTTTTCGAAAGCAGGTTTACTTTCGAAAAAAAAAAATCTTTGTACGATTTCACTTTCCTTTCACAAGAACAGGCAAACTGAATAATGTGATTGGATCTTTCTGTTACAAATGTAAACACCTTGCCTCAGGATGGTTGAGTAGCGACCAGTGGCGGACGGCATTACCAGAATGAATATAGATTTATTTTGGCAGAAGATTTATTATGAGATTATTAGTACATTAGGGCCGGATTAACCATTAGGCAGAATAGGCAGTTGCCTGGGGCCCCCGATTTTAGGGGGCCCCCGAAAAATGAAAAAAAATTGAAAATTTTCTTACAAACATAAATTTCCAAAGAATTAAATCCATACTAATATATAAATGCGAAAGTAACTCTGTCTATATGTATGTCTGCATGTATGTTACGCTTTCACGCTTAAACTACTGAACCGATTTTGATGAAATTTGGTAAGGAGATAGACTAAATTTTAGGAAAGGACATAGACTACTTTTTATCGCAAAAAAAGGGGTTCAAACTATGAACGGCCATGCCTCTAAGGTGCCAAGCGAAGCGGGCGTATCCTGCTAGTGAAAATATAATCAGAACTGAAAATAATTGAAAAAATACAAAATAATCAAACAAACATGAAATCAAACGACGGGCGAAAGTTTATATGGAAGTTTCAGAGAGATTTGCATTTCTCATCAAGTTTTCTCTAAGCGATAAAGACCTGCACAAAGCTATAAATAACTTAGTTTGTTTTTATTCTAGAGATTTGGAGGAATTTTTCATTGAAATGAAACAGTTCCAAAATTACATTAACTCTAGATACACTGATGCACAAAAAACTCCTAGTCATTTGTATAAGATTCTCATGAAAGATCAATTAGCAGATGTATTTCTTAGCACAGAAATAGCTCTTCGGACTTTTTTAACATTGATGATCAAAAATTGTTCTGCCGTTCCGCCTACAACGCGACAAGAGCGACTAGACATGTTAGGTATACTTTGCATTGAGTCAGATTTATTGAAGAAAATTGATATTGATGATATAATTGATGAATTTGCCGAAAACAAATATAGAAAACGACATGTTCAAAATGTAGATGGTAATTTTATTGATATTATTACGTTTTGACAGTAAAATTTTTATGAAAGCTTTAAGTTTTTATTTTAATCAAAAAAAGGGAACGGACGTGAAAAAAAGGGCCCCCAGATTAATAGTTGCCTAGGGCCCCGTTGAGGGTTAACCCGGCCCTGCTCTTAGTAATGCTGTGATATCCATAAAAATTGCGAAGAGGCCGTTGGCTATTGTCGTAAGACATAAAAACTCTACCTAATCTATATATATAAAAGAGAAACGCACTCACTTAACACTCATCGCGATTTCTCCGCACTGGTACGTCCTAGGAGGCTAAAATTTGGCATGTAGGTCGCACTTAGGTATTACATCATAATAAAAAGTGTTGATTGGGCGGGTGAGCACTAATCACTAATAGAAGTCTAGCTTAGCAAAATGACATATTTGTCTGTCTTTTCATTCATTCCACAATAAGTCTCGAGCGCTTTGTCCGATTTTGTTGACTCTTGTTATGGCATTAAATATGTTCATAGAATGAGCTAATTACTTTTTATTCCTTATTTAGCCACCCGGGCCCGGGTTTAACGAAATGAGGTCTACAGTTCTCAAAACTGCTAGTTATGATGCTCCACCCTGTATATGCAGATGTTGATATATATATTGGCTGTTTTCCCGTGCTTCGCTACGGTTTCACAATTGAACAATTTCGAGACCGCGAAATTAAATCTTCTCTATTTTAGATTTTTGGTGGAACCGATCCCCAGAGTGAACACGGCTCCTATTTAGAAAATTCAATATTTTATACTCAAAGATATTACTTTGCACAACGGAACACCTTCGTATAAAATTTCAGCTTTCTCGCTCATCCCGAAATGGTAGTTCTCAATTCCGATTTTTTGGTCGTGAAAACCGGCCATAAATCGTGGAGAAACCGGAAATTTTCAAATTTTATATTTTTTATGAGGTCCTAATATACTATTTTNTTTTTTTGGGGGGGGGGGGTCTATTCTCAGTCATTTTTCATTATCTCTTTTAGTTTACCCAGCAAAAAGAACCGCAAAATAGCGTCATTTTTGGCGTTAACTTGCTCTCACTTGAAATTTGATTTTTTTCCTTTCTCTACGTTTAGCCATCGTGGAGCTACGTTGATTATCAGTCAGTCAGTACGTCAGTATACCAACTGGGCTTTGCGTTTTATAAGTATAGAAGATGATATCAAAGTATTTTCCAATAGTTCGGACTCACCCTTTATAAGGCCTGGGTTGGTAAATATTTGAACATCCTGTATAAGGCCTGGGTTGGTTAATATTTGAACACCCTGTGGGATATCATATCCAGGTCGGTTAGGAAAAATCCTCGAAAATAAAAAGAGATTGCTTGTTTTATTAATAACTTTACGAATACGTGTGGGAGGTAGGGTAATAATGCGGGGGGCGCGGGGCCCTCAGAAAGAAGCATTTTATAATCCTTATTCGTTCATGCATGGTTGTTCTGTTGTTGAACAGTTTGTAGAAAATGATGGATTTATGTCAAACATGGAGGTGGAGGCCCAAGGAAGGGTAGAGTCAAAATGTACTTCAGAGAAACACGGTCAGTTTTTGCTTTATTGTGGAGAGATAAGTTCATAGAATATTTAAAGATACAAGATGTTCCCCTGACGATCATCCCTCATGAGGGGGGAAGGGGCTTTGTACACGAGACACAGTATTATGGAAGGGAAGTTCACCAAAATATTTATATTGATATAGCAGACTTCTCGGTATATGTTGGTCATCATACTGGCATTGCACCCGGGTTCAATTTTCGAAATTTTCGACTGACTGCTTGTGATTGCTTTAATGTGGATAGATAAGTTTATAGAATATTTAAATAAACAAGATGTCCCCCTGACGATCACCCCTCATGAGGGGGGGGGAAGGGGCTTTGTACACGAGACACAGTATTATGAAAGGGAAGTTCACGAAAATATTTATATTGATAGCATCAGACTTCCCGGTATATGGACATCATACTGGCATTACACCCGGGTTCAATTTTCGAAATTTTCGACTGAGTGCTTGTGATTGCTTTAATGTGGAGAGATAAGTTCATAGAATATTTAATGAAACAAGATTTCCCCTTACGATCACCCCTCATGGGGGGGGGGGGGCTTTGTACACGAGAAACAGTATTATGAAAGGGAAGTTTACGAAAATATTTATATCGATAGCAGACTTCCCGGTATATGTTGGGCATCCTACTGGTATTACACTCGGGTTCAATTTTCGGAATTTTCGTCTGAGTGCTTGTTATTTCGGGGTGCACTCGGTCTCATGAGGACAATTGAATAGCTATTTAAATGGGAGCAGCGACCACAGGCAGCATCACCGGAGTCATCATCGACCGTGATTTTTCCATTGTTGAATGAAGGTCTCCTCCATTTCCTTGCACACATTTCTATCCATTGAATGCAATTGATTGCCATCCTGCCATCTGTTCTATTTCATCTTTCTGGTCGAACTTCATCACCGGCGTAAAAAGAGTTTAATTGGTATAATATTTACAGATTTTTGTGAACGTGAGTGAACTCATCTTTTGACCCCAGTATAAATCCTGAAATGCACTTGTATATGTGTATGTTTGAGTGTCACGCGATGCAAGCCACAATCCGATTTTAACGAAATTTGGTATATATATTGAGGGCATAAAGGAAATTTGCTGTATAGTGTTCGGGGGCCCCAGGGGGGGCAATATTGTGTTTTTTGAAAATTATTTTTATCTTTTTAGTGGTTTATTGTAGGAACGTATAACTTTGATATGTTATGGCTGATGTTAGGGGCTTTTCAATTTATGAAAAATTTGGAGGCCCTGCCCCCCCTACCGGGGTGCCCAATATGGTGTTTTTTGAAAATGATTTTTATCTTTTTAGCGGTTTGTTGTAGAAACGTAAAATTTTGATGTTATGGCTGATGTTAGGGGCTTTTCGATTTATGAAAAATTTGGAGGCCCTGCCCCCCCACCGGGGGGCCCAATATGGTGTTTTTTGAAAATGATTTTTATCTTTTTAGCGGTCTATTGTAGAAACGTATAATTTTGATAGGTATGTTATGGCTGATGTTAGGTGCTTTTCGATTTATGAAAAATTTGGAGGCCCTGCCCCCCCACCGGGGGCCCAATATGGTATTTTTTGAAAATGATTTTTATCTTTTTAGCGGTTTGTTGTAGAAACGTAAATTTTTTATGTTATATATGGCTAATGTTAGGTGCTTTTTGATTTATGAAAAATTTGGAGGCCCTGCCCCCCCCCACCGGGGGGCCCAATATGGTGTTTTTTTGAAAATGATTTTTATCTTTTTAGCAGTTTGTTGTAGAAACGTAAAATTTTGATATTATGGCTGATGTTAGGGGCTTTTCGATTTATGAAAAGTTTTGTTTTTTGAAAATGATTTTTTAAAAGTTGATTAAGATATTTTTTCTATAAATGACTACATTCATATTGATCATATTGATCCACTAGTTATCTTTTGCCGTTATCTATCTCAAGAGGTCCGTATATGTATTTGGTTGCTTCTTCTCTCAGCTGAAATATGTCATCTGCAAAATCCAAATTACGGTTGTCCTTTAAAAACGACTAAAAGCCACGTTACTGTGTAACTACATCACATTACAAGCTTCGATACCTCTTTGAGTTGGATTTGAGGGGGGGGGGGGTAAAAACCGCTCAAAATGAGGAGGGGACATAAAAAACAACGCTACTCGAACACAAACCAAAAAAGAAAACAAAAAAAATCGACCAAAATATACAGCACAATACTCAATCCCACTCAAAAATTGTTGAGCAAAATTTGGTTTAACCCCCTCTCATCTCTCATCATTTATTCACTTGAAGTCGCTCATTAGTAGCGTAAGTCCGTGGCTACAAGTTCAGGCTACTACGTCATCAGTAAATACATCAAGGCATCAACTTTGGTACCTCTCATGTTTAATAAAAATCTGGAAAACATTTTAGTTTTTTCCCGTCTCTTTCTTCTTCTGAGTGACCAAAGCCATACCCGGGGGGGATCCATGGAGTCCAGACCCCCATCCCAGAAATTTCATTATTATTTTTTATGCATGCATGAGCGGATATAGGGGAGGGCACGGGGGGCACGCGCCCTCCAGGTTTTTTTAAGCGGGCGGTGTTACTCAAATTTCATTATACCTAATCACGTAAAAAATTAAAAAAAAAAAAAAACAAATAAATGGTGATCCAGCGGGTCTTTTATGCCATTGGGAGGGGGNGAATAAATAGAAATACGTAAATAAATAATTGTAAAAAATTCTGTCATCCGTCATGGCACTTTTTTTCGTCATCACGCTTATAAAATCGCTTATCACCCTTATGAAAGGTATTTGTGGTAAGCTCTACAGCTTTTAACAAATTCAGTATCGTACATCGACAAACATTGCATTAAAAAGTAAAGCTGCCCAGGACTCGAACCCCCGGTCTCTGGGTTACGAGTCCTCCCCCTCCCCCCTCCACATTTTCTATGAGGTATATTGTATGATTGTGCCCCTCCAAAACAAGAGGGCTATATCCGTGCATGTATACATGACTTATGTAATATATATTGTAAGGTGTAACCCATTATCACCACCAACAGCATCAACGAGAACAACATAAGCAACAACAAAAACAATAACAACATCAACAGCATTAACAAAAACAACAACAACAACAACATCACCCTCCATGATCATCATTTTCAGGTGTTAAGTCCTGGCTTGGCTGTCAAACCTTTGGACCCCCCCCCCACCGAAAAAAAATCTTGCGTACGGCCCTGTGAGTTACCAATGACCTTTGAAAAAGTTTTCACCGTTCTATCTCTCTCGCTCCTTTGTTCTGTGCGGCTAAACAGGCATTCCCATTTCCTTTGTAAGCACTCATAAAGAAAATACATGAAATATTATTTTTCCCATAGAAGCTTTTTAAATAAAAGAATTCAAATGTAAATTATAGATTCGAATTACAATAATGGTACATTCGTTTTCTTCCATACCACCAACCCCCACCCCTCCCAATTTGATATTTTATGTTTCTAGGTACTTAGAAATCCAAATCCAATAAATTTGTTCGTTCACCTCGTCGTGAGCGGCACATTTGCCACTTGGCATGGACCGATTTTCATTAAATTTGTCATAAAGGTCCTTTTTGGGGTCTAATTGTGCCCTGGAACATTCTAAGTCTAGAATGGAACCCTATATTTGTGACTGGCAGAGATAAAAAGTTTCGGGACAAAGTTACACCCTACATACCAAATTTCATCAAAACAGGTCAACGCCTATAGCCTATATACCTAATTTCAACAAAACCGGTCAACGCCTACATACCAAATTTCACCAAAACCGGTCAACGCCTACATACCAAATATCATCAAAATAGTCAACGTCTAATACATACCAAATTTCAGCAAAACAGGTCAACACCTACATACCAAATTTAATCAAAACCGGTCAACGCCTACATACCAAATTTCATCAGAAATGGTCAACGCCTACATACCAAATTTCATCAAAACCGGTCAACGCCTACATACCAAATTTCATCAAAACCGGTCAAAGCCTACATACCAAATTTCATCAAAACAGGTCAATGCCTACATATCAAATTTCATCAAAACAGGTCAACGTCTACATACCAAATTTCATCAAAACAGGTCAACACCTACATACCAAATTTCATCAAAACCGGTCAACCCCTTCATATCAAATTTCATCAAAATAGGTCAAACCCTACATATCAAATTTCATCAAAACAGGTCAACGCCAAAGTGCTGTTCATGGCGTAAGGCGGCGAATGATTTTTTTTTAAAGATTTTTGGATTCTCCATACCTTGAAACGTAAATTTTGAGGTGGCATTTTTTTCGTGACGATTCCAAAGGTTCATTATTTCGAATGATACTCCAAAATGTACCGCACAGTTGATTATTATTTTCTTTCAACAGAGCCGCAGTGTGAAGTCCCGAACGGACATGAGTCTACGCAGAAAAGAAAAGGTCGCCAAAAATGTAAATTCTCTTCAAAAATTCAAATTCTTAGCGAGCGAGACAGTAAACAAATGTTCGGATATAAAGTAAGTAAAGTTTAAAGACGTTGAACTTAAATACAGGTTGTTACTGAAGAGGATGTAAAAATATGTGGAGCCAGAGTCTATGGCACGTTGAATACACAAGTTCCCGTTAGGTCACTGAAGTTAAGCAACGTCTAGGGAGGTTGGACCATGTGTTTGTCCACGTGGGTTCGCTCCCTCGTGATGCTGGCTATTTTTCCGGCGCAAACCAGGCTGGGTGAGGTCAATGTGGGTAGCTGGTTTGCAAGTTTCCAGCGAATGGAGCGTGAAACACCCGTCCTGAATGGCCAATAGATGTTAAAGAGACGTTAAGCCAAAAAAAAAAAAAAAAAAAAATATGTGGAATCGGGATGGGCATGTCAATAATGTTGCATCTCGTTCCCACTCAAGTGGACGGTTGTGTCCCCACTTGAAAGAAATCGTTCTTAATTCATCAATTTTGAATTCTAAGAATAAAAATACTCTGCTAATGTGACACATGGGTTGTGTCTTTTATCTGATTGAGTGGGGGTGGGGGGGCTCCGGGCCCCTAAATAATTCCCGTTCCTGAGACTAAATAGAAATACGTAAATAAATAATTGTAAAAAATTCTGTCATCCGTCATGGCACTTTTTTTTCGTCATCACACTTATAAAATCGCTTATCACCCTTATGAAAGGTATTTGTGGTAAGCTTTACAGCTTTTAACAAATTAAGTATCGTACCTTGATAAACATAGCATTAAAAAGTACTGCCAGGACTCGAACCCTCGGTCCTTAGGTTACGAGTCCTCCCCCTCCTCCCTCCACATTTTCTATTAGGCATATTGTACCCGTCTTGCATGACCAATAGATGTTAAAGAGACGTTAAGTCAAATAAATAAAAAAAAAACATGTGGAATCGGGATGGGCATGTCAATAATGTTGCATCTCATTCCCACCCAAGGGTTTTTTTGCCGTGACGTTAAGTGGACGGTTGTGTCCCCACTTGAAAGAAATCGTTCTTAATTCATCAATTTTGAATTCTAAGTATAAAATAATACTATAAAATAATATTATCCACTGAAGAACAATCTTTACAGCCGAAGGCTGCCAATTTTTTTTAAAATAATACCATCACTAAAGAACTACGTCCACAGCCGAAGGCTGCCAAATCTTTTTAAAATAATACCATCACTAAAAAGCAACGTGCACAGCCGCAGGTTGCCAAATCTTTTTAAAATAATACATCAATAAAGAACAAATTCCTCAGCCGAAGGCTGCCACATCTTTCAAAACAGTACCATCACTAAAGAGCAATGTCCAATTGTCCACAACCGAAGGCTGCCACATCTTTCAAAACAGTACCATCACTAAAGAACAATGTCCACAGCCGAAGTCTGCCAAATCTTTTTAAAATAAGGGTCAACGGCAGCAGAAAAAATTATAATAATAATATCACTAATAGACATCAAACTTTAGAAGAGCAACATCTACATTCGATGGTAGGTAGTCTGATAGAATGATTAAGGAGGAGAAAGTCTAGTACGGTTTTCCGTACCATTTATTTTGTCCTCACAAACTGGAAAAACTACCTTTTCAATTGGTACCAAACATTTTTTTGCGGTCACATAACGGAGTAGGATGATTACAAAATTATTCTTTCAAAAATAGTAGAAGAATGGGAAAGGTGATGCGCCTTCAAGAGGCGCAATGTGAAGCGGTCAGAAACACAAAACCTGTCGTTTCAAGGAACGACAACCTTTTTTTTTTAATTTCTCCCAGGGGCAGAGACACAAGGGGGAACTTGGTTAGATTCCCCCCCCCCCAAAGTTCTTGCAATAGGTGAAATAAATTATTGAAAGCTAATACCTACATTATTTCCTCATGCGAAAATTCCTTAGTTCCACCCACCCCCATAAAATTTTACTCTGCATGAAGCTCATTTGAAAGCGCCCTTTGGGTAACTTCATCATCATCAAGGGAAATGAACTTTTCTATGTTCTCTGGAGGGAAAGCGAGTTTCCAGAAAACGAATGAAGTTCTTGCAGGATCACAATAATAAAGATTTGTAGATATAGATTGCTGGTGTAACAAGTAAGGGCATATAGAGTGTAACAAGTAAGGGCATATAGAGTGTAACCAGTAAGGACATTTAGAGTGTAACAAGTAAGGAAATTTAGAGTGTAACAAGTAAGGACATATAGAGTGTAATAAGTAAGGGCATATAGAGTGTAACAAGTAAGGACATAAAGAGTGTAGCAAGTAAGGGCATATAGAGTGTAACCAGTAAGAACATTTAGAGTGTAACAAGTAAGGACATATAGTGTAATAAGTAAGGACATATAGAGTGTAACAAGTAAGGACATATATGTAGAGTGTAACAAGTAAGAATAATTAGAGTGTAACAAGTAAGCACATTTAGAGTGTAACAAGTAAGGACATATAGAGCATAACAAGTAAGGACATATAGAGTGTAACAACTTAAGGACATATAAGAGTGTAACAAGTAAGGAGTTCGTTCCTTGAAAACACAATGAAAATATATGATCTCAAGAGAGTCTTTAGAATCTATTTACATTAAACGATTAAACATACTCCTTAAATCCGACATCATATCAACTGAATGCAAACCAATTTGAATCAACGCAACGGTTAGGAATAAATATTGATAAGTAATGTGACGTGTATTACCAGTAAGATCCTTTTCACACTGTCCGTTTATTTACTGGATGCCCGATCCGTTTTTTTACTGGATGTGATTCACATTTTTCACTCTTGTTCACACTGTCCGTTTATTTACTGGATGCCCGATCCGTTTTTTTACTGGATGTGATTCATATTTTTCACTCCTGTTCACACTGTCCGTTTATTTACTGGATGCCCGATCCGTTT
>CM022882.1:4547794-4572929 GCA_012654025.1 Pachypsylla venusta | reverse complement strand
AAAAAAATGAGCTATCGTTCATCAAAATCGGTCCAGTAGTTTTGGCTGTAGGTGCGTCAAGATCAAAGAAGAAGAAGAAGAAGAAGCAGATGATGAGAAAAAAAAGTGTACTTTTCAGAAGCCTATATCTCCGATTTGACTTAACCGATTTTGTTGAAACTTCATATACTTCGTCTCTGAGTTCGCCTCATACGTAGGAAATAATCATTTTTATCCTGAGGTGTGTAGTTTTTCCTCTGGAAGTAGCTTGGTAGCTACCGCTCTTGGAAGCTACCGCATTTTTTTGACTTGGCGGGGCGGAGCGCTACCGCGCTCCTTAATATATCATGAAAAATATATCGATCAATTTTTGATATATCGTGCCATCCCATGTTTTTGTATTACTAGTGACCCAGACTATATATTGAAGATCTGATCTATCTCACTATGTTACTCCCTGAATATTACTCAAGAACATGTGGTTAACGGATTGACATCGAATTATGTTACTCCCTGAATATTACTGAAGAACATGTGGTTAACGGATTGACATCGAATTATGTTACTCCCTGAATATTACTGAAGAACATGTGGTTAACGGATTGACATCGAATTCTGTTACTCCCTGAATATTACTCAAGAACATGTGGTTAACGGATTGACATCGATTATGTTACTCTCTGAATATTATTCAAGAACATGTGGTTAAAGGATTGACATCGAATTATGATACTCCCTGAATATTACTCAAGAACATGTGGTTAACGGATTGACATCGAATTATGTTACTCCCTGAATATTACTCAAGTGTATGTGGTTAACGGATTGACATCGAATTATGTTACTCCCTGAATATTACTCAAGAACATGTGGTTAACGGATTGACATCGAATTATGTTACTCCCTGAATATTACTCAAGAGCATGTGGTTAACGGATTGACATCGATTATGTTACTCTCTGAATATTATTCAAGAACATGTGGTTAAAGGATTGACTTCGAATTATGATACTCCCTGAATATTACTCAAGAACATGTGGTTAACGGATTGACATCGAATTCTGATACTCCCTGAATAGTATTCAAGAACATGTGGTTAACGAATTGACATCGAATTATGATACTCCCTGAATATTATTCAAGAACATGTGGTTAAAGGATTGACATCGAATTATGTTACTCCCTGAATATTACTCGAGAACATGTGGTTAACAGATTGACATCGAATTCTGTTACTCCCTGAATATTACTCAAGAACATGTGGTTAACGGATTGACATCGAATTATGATACTCCCTGAATATTATTCAAGAACATGTGTTTAACGGATTGACATCAAATTCTGTTACTCTCTGAATATTACTCAAAAATATGTGCTTAACGGATTGACATCGAATTCTGTTACTTCCTGAATATTGCTTGAACAAAAGAGTTAATCTCTTGCATATTAAAATTAAAACGCAAAATGAAATTCACGTATTAAGTAAATTCTAATTTGAATTTTATTATTTTCAACACGAACACGTTGCTGTTGTTGACACATTTTTTTTGCTTTTTGAAAATAATCCTGACAAATCCAAGTACATATTGGCAACAATGCAGAATTTTTTCAAAAGCAACAATGCAGAATATATTCAAATATGAAATTAACCCTTTTATTGCCAAAGCAGAGTCTAACGAATATATTCAAATATGAAATTACCACTTTTAATGCCAAATCAGAGTCTAACGAATATATTCCTGAATATAATCCTGATGCAAATCCAAGTATTGGCATTACTGGCAGAATATATTCAAATATTAAATTAACCCCTTTAATGCCAAATCAGTCTAACGAATATATTCCTGACAAATCCAAGTATTGGCATCACGGGCAGAATATATTCAAATATGAAATTAACCCTCTTAATGCCAAACCAGAGTCTAACAAATATATTCAAATATGAAATTAACCCTTTTAATGCCAAACCAGAGTCTAACAAATATATTCAAATATGATTAACCCTTTTAATGCCATACCAGAGTCGAAAGAATATATTCAAATATGAAATTAACCCTTTTAATGTCAAAACAGAGTCGAACGTATATATTCAAATATGATTTAACCCTTTTAATGTCAAACCAGAGTCTAACGAATATATTCAAATATGAAATTAACCCTTTTAATGCCAAACCAGAGTCTAACGAATATATACCTATTCAAATATGAATTTAACCCCTTTAATGCCAAAAGCAGAGTCCAACGAATATATTCAAATATGAAATTAACACTTTTAATGTCAAACTAGAGTCTAACGAATATATTCAAATATGTAATTACCCCTCTTAATGTCAAAACAGAGTCTCACGAATATATTCAAATATGAAATTAACCCTTTTAATGCCAAAGCAGAGTCTACCGAATACATTCAAATATGAAATCAACCCTTCTAATACCAAAGCAGAGTCTAACGAATATATTCAAATATGAAATTAACCCTTTTAATTTTTAATGCCAAAGCAGAGTCTAACGAATATACAAATATGAAATTAACCTTTTAATGCCAAACCAGAGTCTCACGAATATATTCAAATATGAAATTAACCCTTTTAATGCCAAAGCAGAGTCTACCGAATACATTCAAATATGAAATCAACCCTTCTAATACCAAAGCAGAGTCTAACGAATATATTCAAATATGAAATTAACCCTTTTAATTTTTAATGCCAAAGCAGAGTCTAACGAATATACAAATATGAAATTAACCTTTTAATGCCAAACCAGAGTCTAACGAATATATACCTATTCAAATATGAATTTAACCCCTTTAATGCCAAAAGCAGAGTCCAACGAATATATTCAAATATGAAATTAACACTTTTAATGTCAAACTAGAGTCTAACGAATATATTCAAATATGTAATTACCCCTCTTAATGTCAAAACAGAGTCTCACGAATATATTCAAATATGAAATTAACCCTTTTAATGCCAAAGCAGAGTCTACCGAATACATTCAAATATGAAATCAACCCTTCTAATACCAAAGCAGAGTCTAACGAATATATTCAAATATGAAATTAACCCTTTTAATTTTTAATGCCAAAGCAGAGTCTAACGAATATATTCAAATATGAAATTAACCTTTTAATGCCAAACCAGAGTCTAACGAATATATTCAAATATGAAATTAACCCTTTTAATGCCAAAGCAGATTCTACCGAATAAATTCAAATATGAAATTAACCCTTCTAATACCAAAGCAGAGTCTATCGAATATATTCAAATATGAAATTCACCCTTTTAATGCCAAAGCAGAGTCTAACGAATATATTCAAATATGAAATTAACCATTTTAATACCAAAGAGAGGTCTCTGGTATTGAAGAAAACGAATCTTTTAGTTTGCCTAAATTAAATTCATTGTTAGGGAAAGATTACGCTGGCGTTCTTTTATTAGGTCCTACTTCATAATGTTCATTGTGTGTCAAGAACAACCATCAATCTAAGCCACCCTAGGTACACGGTGTGTACTCGGTGGCTCAAAATTAAGAAACCATAAAGGCAATTTATGTGATGTGATAAGAAAAAATAATATAACAACAAAAACAACATCATCAACAATAATAACAACAACAACAACATCATTAACAATAACAACAACAACAACAACCAGATCATCAACAACAACAACAAACAACATCAAAAAACACATCAACAACAACATCACCTTCCATGATCATAATTTTCAGTGTTATAGTCCTGGCTTGGCTGTCAATATTTTGGACCTCCCCGCCCCGAAAAAAATCTTGGGTACGGGGCCCTGATAGAAGGCCTTTAACTTTAAGTAATAATCGTGTCGATAAACAAATACGTATATATATACGTAAGTTTTGGTTTATTATTTTCAATCATGGACCTTTGGAATCGTCACAAAAAATATTTTCCCCCCCCGCGCCTTCAAAATTTGATATTTTAAGTTTCTATGAAAGTATAGAATCCAAAAATGCAATAAAAAATCCATTTGTCGTCCGCGCTCGGTTGACCGATTTTTGTACGATAGTGTAACTAATTTTCTCGTACTATAGATCATCAATCGGTTTTCCAACAATGTTTTTAATTTATTTCTTTTCGATACAAAGTTTTTTTCTTATGACGAGACAGAAAAAGTACCCTAATCGCTTCATTTTAAACCCACACCATCTCCACACAAAAGTCAAAAACTTTTTTATTTCGCCCCCTCTTTTTTCCGTCTTCAATGAAATCCGCGTGTCGAAAATTAGAGATTTCAACAGAAGAAGAAGAAAACAAAATGTTGACACCCGAGAAATGTTTGCTGGCGTTGATATCACTTTAATGGAATGAATGCTTCAAAAACAACTCAACAACAGGGAATTTTTAAGATAATAAATAATAAATGCGTATACGGTGAAATGGAGCTATTTGGGCACTAGTGATTTAGAATTTAGAAAACACTTCACATTATTTATCAGGTTATCAATAGTTAATATTGACATTTCTTAACTTTTTATTCAAGTTTTGTATAAAAGTTTTAAATAAGGAAACATTTTTACTTTCCTTTTCCTTATCCTATAAATAGGAAAGTATTGTATTGGGCTATTGGCCTGAAATTTTCGATGTTGAGTTTTCAATGGAAAAAATATGTTTTAAGGTCCCTTCATCCCAAATCTCGAGTTTCAGCCATTGGTCCGTGTGTCTGTCCTTGTCTGTAAACACAAGATATCTCCCTTCATCCCAAATCTCGAGTTTCAGCCATTGGTCCGTGTGTCTGTCCTTGTCTGTAAACACAAGATATCTCAAAAACGGTAAGTGCTAGAGACTTTTGCTTTCAATCTGGTGCCTATTCATATCAATTTTATACATGGAATGCAAAATGACATATTTGGCTGAAATCGAATCGACTCCTGGCCGTTTTTAGTAGTTTTCGGACGCTTCTTGCCTAAAAAGAGAACATTAAAAAAGAACTTAAAATTTGGAACCTATTTATATCAATTTTATGCATGGAATGCAAAATAATACTTTTGGTAGAAGTAGATCAAAGGTCTCCTTATCTATAAAATAAGGAAAGTCGACCTCCAAAATTTAAGCTCATTACAATATTTTCATTTGTGTAGCATAAGTAAAAAAAAAATCAGATTAAAATATTTATAAAGACAATATCGATTCAAAAAAATTAATTGATGACGAGCTTTTAATAGTACTCAGACTATCATCGTCAGGCCGATGTTGACCCTACGGTGTTCAGAGTAGAAGTGACATAATAAATCAAAATCCATGCTCCATTAATTACAAAAGTGATGTGGGAAACAATATAAGAATTTATCAAAACTTGCTCGATCTACAGAAGTATTAACATCTCAATACTCAATACTTCTACTCTGAACACCGTAGAGTCAACATCGGCCTGACGATGATAGTCTGAGTACTATTGAAAGCTCGCCATCAATTATTTTTTTTTGAATCGATATTGTCTTTATAAATAATTTATTAGTTATTTACGATTCCTTTTTAAAAATCAGATTATTTTTTGTTGAAAAAATTCTTGCGCATGTTTTTTTTTTTTAAAAAAAATTGACTTCAATAGCAAAATAATTAAAGTTTGATAGCAATAATTAGAAGATATGTGTTTGGGAGCGTAATCCAATCTTACAATAAAAATAACTTGCAATTGTTACGCGGTCAGCCATTTCGAGTACTATTGTATTACTAGCAAAAAATTAAATGAAGACTTAAGATACTTTAATCAAGTGAAGGAAGAATTATATTAATCAATATCTCTTTGGGCCAAAGATATGGTCCTGGCCTTTGAAAAGGAAAAAAACGGAATTCAATGTGGTTCCAACGAACTCATTATTTACAATTAACTACTCCTTGCATCAAGATCAACTCATTCGGGAACTACAGAAAAAGATGAATAACATGAAGGGACAAAATCTTGTTGATTGAAATATGTGCTTCTCAGAATTGGAAAAGAAAGATTTGAATGAGTGAGGAGCATTCAGCAACCAAAATTAGCATTTGCAGGTCTTTTCAAACTACTCCTTAAATCCGAAATCCGAAACATTACATCCAGGCGCATCAAGATCAACTCATTCGGGAACTACAGAAAGAGATGAATAACATGAAGAGACAAAATATTGTTGATTGAAAAATGTGCTTCGCAGAATTGGAAAAGAAAGATTTGAATGTGTGAGGAGCATTCAGCAACCAAAATTAGCATTCGCAGGTCTTGTCAAACTACTCCTTAAATCCGAAACATTACATCCAGGTGCATCAAGATCAACTCAGCCATTTCGAGTACTATACATGAAGAGACAAAATATTGTTGATTGAAAAATATGCTTCGCGGAATTAGAAAAGAAAGATTTGAATGAGGGAGGAGCATTCAGCAACCAAAATTAGCATTTGCAGGTCTTGTCAAACTACTCCTTAAATCCAACGGTTCATAAAATAATAAACCAAAAACAAAATCAATTATTTTGCAACTCTTCATGAATACAAAGCTTCATTTTGCTCTCGAAGTTAGTGTTCTCAAAATTTCTTGTCTTAAAATTTTCCTATTGAAGTTATTAATAAGAAACAAAATTCCTATCTCTTCCGATAGCTTAGTATTTGGCAAACTGGAAGTAATCGGAAAAAGGTGATGGAAGAAACAAAAGAAAATTTCATCAAAGAGAATGGATGAAAGAAGAATAAGTAATCATAAGAGAGTGAAAGGTAACAAATAGCTCGAGATGAAATAATTGTTTAAAGTTACATTCGGATGGATGGGTTTGTCGAAACGTGGATATCTTCTTTAGAATAGTAAGAAAGCAAATGAATATTAAGATACGGAAGTATGGAATGGGAGACGAACGCGGCCAAGTAAGGTCATATCGAAAACGGCGCTCAGCTCTGATTGTAGGGGGAGGATCAAAAACTAAAAAACAAATAATAATAATAATGAGTGATCATCAGCGAAAAGGCGAGTCTCCGCAGTTTCTATTATTGATACTGTGAGAAGCAAGCTATTAGGGTTACCTTGCCGAGAAAGGGTTACAGCTAAGGACCAGTCCTACCAAAAGCCAAGTTTTGAAACACTCGGGTCTGGGTATTGTATTAACACAGATTGATAGTGATAGAATGAAACTCGCTGAAAACTCGTCGTGGTAGGATCGGGCCTAAAGAGAGTAGGCACCGAAAAAAATTGCGGAATTGTGTGGAACTAAGCAGAGCAGCGCCGACCCCAAATAGAATTGGGAAAGGGTAAAGTTAGATTAGGATCAAACATTTATCCGTCCCCGAGAGCAAAATAAGTTCACTTTGAAAACGTAGAACAGCTCTGAATTCAAGGCCTGTCCGCCTTACCACTCTCATGGCTACTACCTGATATATCCCTGAACGACGACGAGGCGGACGAGCCAATTAAGATAATTGCAGAAATAGATATTGACGCTGCACCCACACGTAAACGAAAACGCACGTTTTAGTCGTACGGGTCTTAATGCTATAGTAAGGTAATAAAGGCAGGAACAATATCTAAATACTATATCTAATTCATATGACTCCCTTTCTTAAAATTTTGATTAACTTCTCATCTTGTCATACGAGTGTTTAAGATTATTTTTTATATTTTGTTGAAACAAATTCATTTTATAAAAATTATGAAAAATCTGAATGAATGAACACTGAGTGGCTAGTTCGATTAATCAATCGATCTTTGACTGAAGTGGCCAACCATCCACACATTCCCCTTCTTCTGGAGGACTAGAATTAGTCATCAATTCCATAACGGATTGGTTTCTTGATGCATCTGGTGCTGGCTCTTTTGTTGACATTGATATTTGTTGACATGTTGGGCGTGATATTTTCATTCGTAATATTTTCCTGATTAGGAATATTGTTGTTAACATTGCTGGGAAGTGATTCATTGTTTCTTCTCATAAAAACTCTATTTCTTCTATATATTTTTCCTTCCGATGCAATATTGTATTTAAATATACTTTTTCCCCTTCGTGTAACTCTGGAAGGCACTCTGTATATTTGTCGTAGCATTCTTTTTTGTTTATCTTGATAAGATTTGAGCCTATGATCGTGCTGGAACAACTTTGGTTTCAGATAGGCAGAATGATGAGGAATTGTGTTGTTTAAATTCTTTCCGAACAAAAGCTGTGCTGGAGATGTAGCATGGGGTTTCGGTGTGTTTTTTTTGATTTAGTAATGCAATAAATGGGTCGGACTTGTCATGATCACATTTTTTGAGAATATTTTTTACTATTTTCACCGCAGATTCAGCAAGACCATTTGACTTTGAATGCATGGGACTTGACGTAACATGGGTAAAACCATAAAAGGAAGTAAAATCTTCAAAAAATTTTGATTTGAATGCTGGACCAGAGTTTCATGAATACCATTCCGGGAGAAAAAACTTTTCAGTTTATTAACCACTGTATTCGACGAAGTGTTGCGTCCAAGAGTGGCAACTTCTATGAACTTGCTGTAATAATCAATACAGTACAAATAAAACTGTTTTCCTTGCTCAAATATGTCTGCTACACATTTATACCACGGTAGCTCAGGGATATCATGAGGAAGCAATGGTTCTTTACAATTATTTTTTCTGTAGGTACTACATGCCTCACAAGTCCCACACAGATGACGAATATGTGAAAGAATATTGGGCCAAAATAAACAATTATTCACTCGGTTAAAACACATTTCGATACCAAAATGGCCTTCATGAACCTGTATTACTTTTGTTAGGTCCAAATTATCTTTTGCTAACAGTTTTTCTTTCAAAGATAAATTGTTCATACCAATGATAATCATATCACGAACAAGCTCTTCTCGTAAGTCGCTCAACTCACACTATAAACTTTTGAGTTTTAAATCAGCAATGAAATTATCAACAGATTCGTTGGTCTGCTGATATCGTGAGAAAAACTGATATCTTAACATGGTAACGTTTTTTCTAGGTGAAAAATATTCTTCAAATTTGTTGATCACGTCAGTATATTTTAACTTGATCATCAACATTAAATGTATTGAACATTTCCAAACCTTCGTCACCTATCGGGTGCAATAATTTTGCAATCTTCCTGTAATCGGACTCTTTTTCAATGTTTTCTGATGCCAAAAATACACGGAATTTCTGTTACCATTTCTTCCAAGCTTCAGCTTGGTTTACTGAGTCCGACACAATCAACCGTGGCAGTTCTGCATACATCATTAATTTACTCATATTGAATGTATGATGAACAAATAATTATATAAGAAACTATTATAATATAATACGAAAGTTAATAAAAGAAAATACCTGACACCATGCTTATGATTATTTTTTAAATTTTGTTGAAACAAATTCATTTTATAAAAAATATGACACTTAATGGCTGGTTCGATTAATCAATCGAACTTTGACTGAAGTGGCCAAACATCCACACAACGAGGTCAAGAGTGGAGTTCACAAAAATTAGCTTTTACTTGATAGGTGACCTCGTGGGTCCGCACCCTCGTGATGCCATTCCTGGCCGAACCTAGGCTGTGTGAGGTAAATGTGGGCAGCTGTTTTTTAAGTTCCCAGCGCATAGATGGAAATCCTTGTCTCGAATATCATGCAAGCAGATATTTATAAAGAAGAAAAAAATGTAAAAATGTAAAGTGTAAAGAAAAAAATGTATATTTCTACAGGCGTATTTTCATTCAGTAACATTCTTTAAATATTATTCACTCGTAACTTAAAAAAAATAAAAACACAAACTATACCCCTCAACCCCACACCAAGGGGCGCCAACATAAAAAATATCTTTTGAGCCAAACATGCTAAAGCCGTTTCAGATTAAGCAATAAAAAAATTGCAGGCAACTTACTCGTTGCAAATTTTCATAAGTATTAAAAACATGAGAAAATCCATTAAGAGAGAAAGTTCTGCTAACGTGTGCCAAAAACTTTGTTGTTTGCAATTTTTAACTACCCTATACAATAAAGTTCCGCTATATAGCTATTATAATAATTATTTCAGCTCTATGGTAGTGATGTAGCAGTCAAGTTATTAAATTTTTGTTCCACCTGTCAAAGATCGGCAGAGCTCCTAAAGGCCCTCACCAAAGAAGACTTCCAGCACTGCTTCGATCAATGAAAAAAACGTATGGAAAGGTGTTTGGTGAGGGGAGGGGACTATATTGAAGGGGAGCATTCGAATGTAGAATAATTTTTATAACGAAACCCTTTTTCCTAACCAGCCTCGTTATTTAATAGCCAGACCTCGTATCCACAAAATGAACGTTTAGAAACTATCTCTTTCAATTTGACAGCATTACCATATTTCAGTCCATCGCGTTACCCACTGTGTCCGCTTAAGTGAATTGCAACTTAAATGTAAACATTGATTGAAAAATAATTGCTGTCAGTCCAAATCAGATGCTAATACGTTGACAATAGTACGAGTAATGCTGTAGGACAGCATTTCTCCACTCTCTCTATCCAAATGTAATCTGAGAATATGAAATATGAGAAGAAAGCAATTAACAAAAGATGGAAACATTAGGAGGAATGGGGAGGAAAAGGGGAAGTAGAAGATAACGGAAATAGAATTACAAATCTAAAAGGATGCTGAGAAGAATTCAGATTAGTATAATCTTGAGAAGTAATCTGAGGTTGCACTTAATGGGACTACTGTCCCCACTCTTCTCGCACGGTGCACATACATCCATTAATTTGTTCTCTCTCAGAGCCGAAGAAATGGTCAGATTAGATTAGTAGACATTCTTCAAACTTGATGAATATATATCACTGACGAATGATATTTCATTGAGAGCTACGAGAATGATTTCTCTCCTATCGAAACAATAATACCACTGACGAATGATATTTCATTGAGAGCTACGAGAATGATTTCTCTCCTATCGAAACAATAATACCACTGACGAATGATATTTCTTTGAGAGCTACGAGACTGATTTCTCTCCTACCCTAAGTACTTAATCTAATATATATTAGCAAAAGTCTCCCGTCCCTTTAGGAAGTAGGACACTTTGCTTTTGAAACTAAAGAAGGTAGCTTTTGATTGAAAGTTCTTAAGCTAAATTGCAAGTTCTCAAGTTACGAATTACGTATTATGTACACTCACAATGTGGCAATCTCTTCTGCTTCATGACATTTCAAATTGATAAAAGATGTGGAACAGAAAGGAATGGTGTTCAAAGGGTATAACTTTTTAAAGTGACAAATGTCATTTCACGGTTCATGTTTTAATCTTTCTATTGCTAAGATTGCCAAATGGTTAACTCACTGGAAGAAAGCTATAGAAAGATTAAAACATGAACATTGAAATGATACTTGTCTTAAACATGAAGAGTGAAATGATATTTGTCTTCAGTGAGTTAACCATTTTGCAACCTTAGCTATAGAAAGATTGAAACATGAACAGTGAAATGATATTTGTCTTCTGTGAGTTAACCATTTGGCAATCTTAGCTATAGAAAGATTGAAACATGAACAGTGAAATGATATTTGTCTTCTGTGAGTTAACCATTTGGCAACCTTAGCTATAGAAAGATTGAAACATGAACAGTGAAATGATATTTGTCTTCTGTGAGTTAACCATTTGGCAATCTTAGCTATATAAGAGATTAAAACATGAACAGTGAAATGATATTTGTCTTCAGTGAGTTAACCATTTGGCAATCTTAGCTATAGAAAGATTAAAACATGAACAGTGAAATGATATTTGTCTTCAGTGAGTTAATCATTTGGCAATCTTAGCTATAGAAAGATTAAAACATGAACAGTGAAATGATATTTGTCTTCAGTGAGTTAATCATTTGGCAATCTTAGCTATAGAAAGATTAAAACATGAACAGTGAAAATAAGCATGTTACTACCAAAATTGTTGTTCGAATAAAGACGCCTATCGTCCAACGCGCAATAGTTTTAAAGGACCCAAAAAGAAAACATTGTGTGAGAAAACTATTACAAAATTAAAAAAAAGAAAACCGTGTCTCTTGTTGATGTAAAAACAGCAGTGATCGTGACATCTCGTGACGAATCGTGACACCTCGATTCGTCATTGTGGGTGCGTTGCAATCATTTTACGCGTTCTTCACGTATGATAATCTGTCTATAACTATAAAATTGTCAAAGGGGTTAAACCCAGTGTAAACAGAAGACAAAAATCATTTTAAGTTAAAAAGTTATATTTAATACCTATAGGGTGTTCGGCTATAAATGGGACCCCTGAATATGGTGGGTAGCTGAGATCAAATGGAACATTTTTTACGAAATTCGCTAGTGAGCCAGACGAAGCATAGCCGAGTTACAGGGTGGAGAACGTCATTTTTGAACAACTTTCAACGTCGCTTTGTGGGTTCTCTGTGACCGAACAAAAAGAAGATGGACACTAAATCATAGGTTTTGATGGCGGTGATTTCAAATATGCCATCAAAATTTTAAAAAACCAAAGCAAAATGGGGGAAAACCTGAAAAGTGATCAAAATTTTTTCTCTGTTCTCAAAAATGATTCTACTCATGAAAAGAGCGTCTCTTTCTAAGACTTTTTGTGTAAAAAAAAATTTGAAAAATCGAACAAAAAATTGAATTCCCATGTTAAGAGGGAATTGCGGAAATGGTCCGATTACGATAAAATTTTAGAAATAAGCTCCAATTAAAGTCCTGGATACAACTGTCAAATTAGAAATTTGGAAAAATAGCGTGAACCAAATTGGCAGCCTCCCAAAGTCCAAAATATGTTCGATTAAAAGTATTTTTTTCTTTTTTTTCTCGTTTGATTTTTTAGTCTTTTTTTCTCGTTATGACAGTACCCGAGTATAACAAATTGAATTATGAGTTCAGATTTTTTAAAAGGATATCATAAAAAAAAAGAAAAAAAGAATTTGTGAATTTTCATATTTCCTAGAATATTTTCTGATGAATATTGTGCTACTTTAGAAGACGTTTTTTTCCGATTTTTTTTTCTTTCTTAATCTGAGTCAGCATGGAAAATGTAATTTGACGATTTTTTACTAAACCATTGTGATCCTACGTTTAGAAACAAATAGAATTGTTTACGTACAGTAGTCCAAAACTTGGGACTTTTTGTTCTTCACTGGAACTTCTTAGATACACGGTGTAGCGAAACCCAATACAGGGTGTCCCATTTTAAGTGACCGACTGAATTTATTCCGAAATTGTTGTAGTCACCAAAAAAAAATATTCTGACCGAATGTTCATTAAAAAGAGGGGGACATATTATGATGACCTTGACTGTCTTGTCAAGATTCTCCTTCAAGGTCAGATGAAGGCACAACTTCATTTTCTTAAATGAGACGACCTGTATTTTATTACATTTTCGGATTCCCCATTTAATTCTACGTTCATTTGACTATTCACTTCATGTTTTCGTTCAACTTTTTTTGCGACAAATTTGGGACTGTTTTTTCTGGGACACACAGTATAGTGAAACCCAATATGCGATTTTCGCAACATTTTATTTTACATAACATTTTATATAATCGGAGCGGCGGAAGACCGGTAGGAGGAGGTCGAGTGGTGAAGCGAGAGGTAGAAACTATGTGAACATCATATTCCAGATAATGTACTCCGTCACCCGTAATGTAATACTGAGCAAACAGAGCAGTCTAATCAAAATGAGTGATTTTTTTTTTTTCTCTCTCTCTCTCTATCACATACATCACATAATTGACGTTTTTCCTCTGCAAACAGTCGAAACTTGATATGTATTAGTTATAAGATTAATCAATAGGGTGGAGTGACAGTGGAATGGATGCGAAGTACTTGACAGAACTCTTTATTTTCGGTTTATTTGGTCTGCCTCAGAAGTACTATTGTATTTATTCAGCGTCAGCCCCGACGAGAAGGGGGGAAAGCCCCCAGGCTCGGGATTTCCTAAGAAGCCCGGTGAGAAAATTATCATAATGAAATTTTTCAAGTTGATTTATTTATTATTCTGAATAATAAATAAATCAACTTAAAAAGTTTTGAAACATTTTCAAACACAAAATCAGAAGTTTAGCGATAGTGGGCTAATATGGGACAATGGCTATTGCAGGACACTGATTTTACAATATAGTGCGACCGTTCAGCTTGTACAGCAATCATAAATATTGGTATATTTCGTAAACAGTAACATCTCAAAATTGGAAGCGTACACGCCTTACTTTTATTACTGGCCATACGATGAATGTAGATGAAAGAATAATCTGAATAATAGAGGGGGCCGTAAATCTTTCCCCTCGAACCGGATTTTCTGTCTACGGCCCTGTTCAGCGTACTTCCTTTTTTGCCATTTGGGAAACAAGAATATTTTATCAGAAATGTTCCTCTTAGAGCTCAATGATCTTAGAACTCGACCAAGGAGATGTTGGCTTGCACCATGGAAGCTCCTGGTTCGATTCCTGGATGAGTCGAAAATTTGAAAACTTTTTTTCGAAATTTCTACTTGGTCTGGTTATGTTTTGAGGGTATAATTCGCCTGAGGACAATTGAGTGGTAAAGTGGTTATGGTAATAAAAAGTGGCGCCCATATATGATGCTCACTAAAATTGTGACATAATAACACAAAGAAATATATGTATATTTCTTTGTTAAATGCTTAATGTGCTCGGAAAAAATATAAGTTGTTTTCTATTTTTGATACACCCTATACGAGTATTTGTATACAATTGACACATTGTAGGCTTAATTGTCCCCATAAGATAAGGAAGGCTTCATCCCTAATCAAACTAGACAAGCATTTAAAATATCAATCTCTCATTGTAAAACATTATGACAATATTGCCGTTTTAGGGAGAAACTTTCCAATACTTGAAATTAAATATTTTTTATTTTTGATACACCCCATACGAGTATTTGTATACAATTGACAAATTTTAGGCTTAATTGTCCCCTTAAGATAAGGAAGGCTTCAACCCTAATCAAGCCAGACAAGCATTTAAACTATCAATCTCTCATTGTAAAACATTATGACAATATTGCCGTTTTAGGGAGAAACTTTCAATGCTTGAAATTAAATGTTTTTTATTTTTGATACACCCTATACGAGTATTTGTATACAATTGGCAAATTTTAGGCTTAATTGTCCCCTTAAGATAAGGAAGGCTTCAACCCTAATCAAACTAGACAAGCTTTTAAACTATCAATCTCACATTGTAAAACATTATGACAGTATTGCCGTGTTAGGGAGAAAATTTCCAATACTCGTCCGTCCATACATCACTGTCACAACAGTCGTTCAATATCTCCCTTCTCTCCGCCTTCGCTGGCAGCCTCCTCCACACACATCTAATTTCACCCTTTATTAATCGTCTTTAGCCTCCTGTTTCAGAAGGTTCAACATCTCCCTTCTCTCCGCCTTCGCTGGCAGACTCCTCCACACACATCTAAGAAATTGCGCAGTTTTCTAAGAAATGCCCGCCTTTAAAAATGCCCCAAAAGAACTCATCAGTAGAGTTACAGAAGCTGTTCACTTCACATTACTTATCAGGGTATCAATAATTATTATTAACATTCACAAACAAATAAAATAACACAAAGAAATAAACATTACATCAGGGGCGCCAAGAGAAAATCCGGGCCCGGGACTGAAAAGTTACGGGCCCTATACAAAAAAAAAAAAAAAANCATGATGTATAATATAAACTAATGATGTTAAATTACTTCTATTAATAACAAATCATGATCAATGAATCAAATCAATCAAGATTTAAACTGTATAAACTAGGTAATCGGGGTGGTAAAAGCTTTAGAATTTTTTTAGCACCTTGGAATTCCGGGCCCCTCCAAAAAACCCGGGCCCGGGGGGATTCCCCCCATCTCGGCTGCCTTGCATTACCATTACCATGTGAAATATCTCAATAATTTGATTTTTTTCAATTTCTCTCTCGCTATTTCGAAAACAAATTCAGGTCTTAGGAGGACTTCGAATTATCGATAGTCGATTAACTATGAAGCAGTTGCTATATTAGAAGGATTTGTAGCCAGCGTCTATGGCACGTTGAATACACCAGTTCGTGTTCGATCACGGAAATTAAGCAACGTCCAGCGTTGCTTAACTTCCGTGATCGAACGGGAGGTTGTACCATGTGGGTGTTCACGTGGGTTCGCGGCCTCGTAATGCTGGCTACTTTTTCCACCCAATCCAGGTTGGGTGAGGCCAATTTGGGTAGCTAGTTTGCAAGTTCAAAGCGAATGGAGGGTAAAACCCCCGTCTTGAATGATCAATAGATGTTAAAGAGACGTTAAACCAAATTTAAAAAAAAATAAAAAATATTCCTTTACTTTTAATTCTAATGAAATATTCTTAACTTTTTATTTGCTTTTGAATTTAGGGAGTACTCGTATTTTCAATGGCAAATGTGTCTCCAAGGAACCTTCAAATGTCAGTGCACCCGACATCTAATTTTAAAGGAATTTAATTTTCTTACTCTGTTATAGATTTTGGTGTTGATAAAAATGAAGGAATAAAACATATAGATTCGAAGGCAATCAAAATAGCCATTTATAGAGAAGAAGCTGCTCTGGACCCAGATGATCAACAAAAATAAAATTATCATTGAGAAAAATGAAGCTGGATGGCCAAATCATTCAAGTAAGAGAATAAGGCCCTAATTTGCTTTTATTTCTATTAGATAGGGGGGTCGAAGGAATGACAGTCAAGCCAGGACTAACGAGGATCATGGATGATGTTGTTGTTGATGATACTGTTGTTGTTATTTTTGTTGATGATATTGTTGTTTTTGGTGGTGATGATGATGAATTACACCTTAGAATATTGAATAGGCATAAAAAAGCAATGAAATTTCGGGGGGAGGGGGTCTGGACCCGTAGGACCCCCCCCCTAGATATGGCCTTGCTAATGGGCACAAATTTTCGTTGTCGAGTTTTCAATGTCAAAACACATTTTGAGGTCCCCAGAGCCCAAATCTCAAGTTTTAGCCATGGATCCGTTTGTGTGTGTGTCTGTCCGTCTGTCTCTGAAGATATCTCGAGAACGGTAAGTTTGAAACTCGTTCTACCATTAGTCCTTTTTTGCCGGTTTCCGCGAATCCCGCAAAAAATGAAAACGGTTAGAGCTCCAAATTTGGTACCAAAGCAAATATTGTTTTATACTGTACGAAACTTTTGATTTGAATCACTTTTTTGGCAATTCTCAAGAATCCTGCCTAAAAATAGAACACCACAGATATGGGCGTTCTTGAGATATTTTTAGCAGATGTACACGTGGTCCAATGGCTAAAATTAAAGATTCGAAAACGAAAATGTCCGGCCCATTGCAATACTTGTTCCATTATAGATACTAAGGAAAGTCATAAGATGTTCACACCACATTTTATCTGATGACAATGGGCAAACATTTTCTCAAAAGAAAAAATATCAAAAGGCAGTCGTAATTTTCTTTTCTTTTTTCAAAATTCCACAAAAAACGGAATCTTCTTTTCCAAGGCCTTTGATTTTTTTTTTAAGAAAATAAAAGTTTTCATTTCTTACATTTACTTTATTTGGATTTTGGCGGCGAAATTCATGTTGGGTACCCTGAAAATTTTGAGGGGAAGAGGATGATGTCACCGCTGTTAATATAACCATAACTAAGCATATAACCATTCGAAAGATTTTACTTTGGATTTCTCAGGAGTTCTGCATGAATTTTGTGGGGTGATAAAATTTATGATTGAACTAAAGGCCCCCCTGAAAGACTTTACTTTTCCATGTACGAGTATAAGGGACACGCTTACACTTCTGACGGATCATGAAGTTATATACAGGCAGACCCACCGAGATGGGGTAGGAATGGGGGAAATCACCCCTGGCCCGGGGTTTTCGGAGGGGCCCAAGTTCCAAGGTGCTAATTTTTTTTTTTTAAAAGCTTTTAATACCTCCATTACCTAGTTTATACAGTTTAAAACTTGATTGATTTGATTCATTGATAATGATTTATTATTAATAGAAGTAATTTAACATCATTAGTTTATATTATACAGTTTATATTATACATACTTATATTTAATGTTTAGATTATTTGCTTTTGAGGATTCATGGATTTTTGTATAGGGGCCTGTATTTTTTCAGTCCCGGGCCCGGATTTTCTCTTGACGGGCCCGTATACAGGGGCTTGGCCTAAAGTGCCCTTACACGTATTTCCTTTGGATATATCAGGGTTAAATGTTACTGAGAAATCAAACTAAAGTTCTTCAGGTGCCCCGACATTTTTTCCACCGAGGTGCAAGAAAAAAAAGTTTATCGTTCACTTTGGGGCACTCCGGACTACTGGATTAACGAAGATGTTGCTGCCGCCACTGATAATAAGGAAGCTTTTTTAATAAAAAAAAATAACTAAACTTTTGAATGTCTTGTATTTTGCCAACGAGTATAATGGCCGCCAGTAACTCGTGGGTGGGGTGGGGTAAGTGCGTTCTTAAACAGTTTGTTCATTATTTTCAATCAAGAAATGGAATTTATAATGAAATAAGCGAAGAAAAAGTACTCAGCATTTTTGATTGTTTACTCCTTTAATGTCGAATTATGAAATGTAAGCACTCCAACAAAGAAAAAAAAAGAACAAAACTGTCTGTTTTACTCGAGAGAATTTATTATCATTTCCTTGTAATCCATGACTCTAACAAAGAAAAGAAAGAACAAAACTGTCTGTTTTACTCGAGAGAATTTATTATCATTTCCTTGTAATCCATGACTCCAGCAAAGAAAAAGAAGAACAAAACTGTCTGTTTTACTCGAGAGAATTTATTATCATTTCCTTGTAATCCATGACTCCAACAAAGAAAAAGAAGAACAAAAGTCTGCATGTTTCACTCGAGAATTTATTATCATTTCCTTGTAATCCAAGTTCGTTTTGGTTTTTCTATACTTTCATCTATCCCTGATTACACTTCCTTCTTTTTTCAATTCCTTTTCTCTCTCGTTCTTCTTCATCAAGAGTTCCTTCCTCCTGAATTAATTTGTTCTTTCTAATATTGTTTTTTAGTTTTCTGTTTATTTTGATTTTCTTATATTGTTTTGAATATTTTTTTTAACTTTAATTTTAATAAACTGATGAAACAAACTTCNTTTCGCGATAGGGTTCCTAAATTGATCAACCAATTCTGTATTCTGTGGACATATATAAGGTATTATTAATTTGGATAGTTCGGATCAGATTCGTATTACACATAATTATTATCACAAAATATAAAAGACACACACAGATTTATATACAAAGTCCGGTTCACATAAAATAAGAACAAAATATCTAAAGAGTGCGGCAATTAGTACTTCCACATTTGAAAGAGCTGGTATTAAATAAAAACGACATGAGTTATTTGAGTATTCTGTAAGCTTGTGTAGTCTAGTTTTTTTTTTCCATCTATGTTCTGTAAATAATGTCGTCCAAATGACGGCCTTTGCGAGTGATGCTCTTTTGGAGTCTTTCACGGAAGTTTTCATGACTCCCGTCAGCATAACCGCATCAATTTGGATGATTTCTTCCAGAATTGCCTTCTTTAACTTTTCAAGGGTCCCAGGCGATGTTCGAAGACCTCAGCCTTGAGGTAACCCCACAGGAAAAAGTCGCAGGGACTCAAATCCGGCGACCGGGGAACATGTCCTATGGAATCTCACGAGAATCATTGGTTGCACGGGTAGCCCCATACAACCTAAAGGTGATGATGTGGTCCTAAAGTTCTGAGCTCAACTCAAAATTGTTTTTCGATCAGGAACTGGATCCGTGGAGTGCAAACCATACCTTATGCGGAACGCCCTCTGAGTGGCTATAATGTTTTAAAAAAACAACTTGACAACGAACGCACGATATCTTTCGATAATATCGCTATATCGATACCAGAAAAAATATCGATATCGGATATCGCAATACCAATATCGCAACCAAGGCCGGATTAATAATAGTAGCACTTGTAGCACGTGCTACGGGCCCCGCGCTTTGACAACTTACACAGGATATTTCGACATTTCTGGGTTGAAAATTGAAAAACATATCATTTTGACGGGGTCCCTAACTCTTCAAAATATGTAGTAAAATCTATTTTAGGAAAGTACACGTAGGTACCTACTACCTAGGAACTTAATAAAGAAACGAGTATTGCAACATAAGCAAATTGGTTAGCGTAGGTACACTAGGCACCCTCTTACTATCCCTTTGAGGTTTAATCTAGGATAAGATAAAAAAAAAGATATCAATTTTTGTACTGGCTCCAAAAAGTAGACTATTTAGACGGCGCCGCCGGGGGTGGGGGCGGAGGGGACCCGCTCTGTGAAAGTGCTACGGGCCCCGCAGAAGGTTAATCCAGCCCTGATCGCAACAACACTACGTACAAACTAATTTTTGCATTCGACGTAGCTGTCTTGAAACGCAAAATATCAATTTTTTTTTTATATAAGACAGAATCAACATTGAACTAAATTGGCCGGATTTGTTTTCTCCTACTCCCCCACTTTTATAATTCTCTTTCATACAATGTTTTCAATACCTATAAATTCTATTATTTTTCTTTTGTTTAGCATTTCCTCTCGAGTTATCATTTTCCTCGTAGTTCCTTTGTTGTTATTTAATTATTATTATTATTGAATTCCATCTTTAAAATTTTCAGCTTTTTTATAGGGAAAGCCAATTGTATTGGAATATTTTCTATTGTTTTATTTCGTAATTTTTGTATTTGTGGGAGGAATGTATTTTGGTTTAATATTATTATCAATAATGGTATTTTCCTTTTATTTGGAATAAAATCGGGACGGTTAGCAACTAGAGATTACGATCCCGGGATACCGGGATCCCATCCGAAAATGGGTGAAATTTTGATCCCTGGATTCATCATCGAATCCCGGGATTTTCGCGAGTGACATACTATTTTATTGAATTTGAAAATGAGGCTCCAAAACTCTTCCATCCGAAAATGGCTGAAATTTTGATACCGGGATTCATCATCCAGTCCCGGGATTTTCGGGATTGACAGTGATATATCAAAAACAAACAAAAAGCATACTTTTTTTTATTGAATTCGAAATTTGAGGCTCCAAAGCTCCCAATACATCAACCTTGAACGTTACATGAAAGTCGATGTGCTGTCATCTGCCATGCAATAAAAAAAATGCAGGACCTTTTTAAATCGTTTTCTTTTTTGTGTAGACCGAATGAGCCGATGACCGATGTGTTGTTTGTATGACTCAGGCGAATTATCCAAAAATAGGTACCTAGCCTTTTGGTAAAACAAAGAATTCGGTATTTCCAGTTTCTTTTTATCTTCTGACTTGTAAAAGTGTGCAAAGACTTAATTTTTAATGTTCTAATTATTCTAATGCCAATATTCTAACATCTTTTTTGTTCTGTTGTTTGACCTTAAAATGGACGGTTTTATATCGCACAAAAAAAGATTCAGATCCTTCATCCGTTTGGAGTCATTTTTTAGTGTCTAAAGACGGTAAAAATGCAAAGTGTAAAAAATGGGATGCTATTTTTAGAACTCTTATGGTTCCACAAAAGGACTCCACACACATCTCTCAAGTTAAAAACTTTTTTTTTATTATTATTTTATCTACTTATTATAGTAACTACCTACTTCTACTTGATTTTTGGAAGGTTCCCAATTTTGGTTTATTATTTTCAATAATGAACCCCGAAACCCTTTTGGGTGCAATCGAATACACCCTTGGCGATTTTTGCCGCTTTTTAGCGGTTTTCAGTATTGCTGTCTTAAAGGAGAATGGTAAGAGCTAGAGATTTGAAATTTTGTATGTATGTCATATTTGGGATCTCAGCTAGCTCCGAAACTTTTGGGTTCAAACAAAAATATACCGCTTTAAAACTGTTTTCATTAATCCTGTCTAAAAAGAGAATTGTAAGAGCCAGAGACTTCAAATTTGGTAGGTATGTCAAATTTAGGGTCTAAATACGCCCCAAATTTGGAATCGTCGCGAGAACCCCCCCTCAAAAAATTGAGGGGGGTTCTCGCGAAAAATAGCAGAATTTTTTTCTAAAAACCAGTCCCGGGATTGTGATCGTTCTTGTCCCGAAACTTCGGGATTGTCAAGATGGCTCGGGATCATGATCTCTATTGGCAACCCTAGTCTTATTACATAAAATAACATTTGTAAGAATAAGTTCGACCTCATCGGACTGCATAACAAAATAACTAGGGCAGACATAATTTTGTGTACCCCCCCCCTCCTGACAGGAACTCTGGGGAAACACTCGTATATTGTCTAAGGATGAACAATTTTTAACTCCAAACTTTATTTAGTGTATTTGAACCTCATTCTTTAACTTGTTCTCGAGTTTCTGTCTTCATTCACTTCCAAACTTTTTTTTCCTCGCTATTTTATTAAAATATTTATTAAAACTTAATTCAATGAAACTGCTCATTGTGTTTACTTTATATTTATGACGCGTGGATAAGGTATGAAAGATAATATACAATAACATCAATTAACATGGGATTCAAATATTTTGGTGGCCGAAGCATTGACAGCCAAGCCAGGACTAGCACCTGAAAATAATGATCATGGAAGGTGATGTTGTTGCTATTGTTGATGTTGTTGTTGATGATGATGTTGTTTTTGTTTTTGGTGGTGGTGATGATGATGTCGTTGTTGCTGTTATTATTGATGTTGTTGTTGTTGTTGATGATGATGTCGTTGTTGTTGATGATGATGATCTTGTTATTGTTGATGATGTTTTTTTTTTTTTTTTTTTTTTTTTTTNTTTGTTTTTTTTTTGTTTTTGGTGGATGTCGTTGTTGTTATTATTGTTAATGTTGTTGATGATGATGATGCTGGTCTTGTTATTGTTGTTGATGATGATTATGATGATCTTGTTATTGTTGATGATGTTGTTTTTGATGGTGGTGATGATGTCGTTGTTGTTGTTAATTATTGTTATTTTTGATGTTGNTTATTATTGTTAATGTTGTTGATGATGATGATGATGCTGGTCTTGTTATTGTTGTTGATGATGATTATGATGATCTTGTTATTGTTGATGATGTTGTTTTTGATGGTGGTGATGATGTCGTTGTTGTTGTTAATTATTGTTATTTTTGATGTTGTTGTTGATGATGATAATCTTGTTATTGTTGATGATGTTGTTTATGTTTTTGGTGGTGGTGATGTTGTCCTTGTTGTTAATTATTGTTATATTATTTTGATGTAGAAATTCGTTAAGGGTGGCTAGAAAAAAGTTTTCCATCTACATAAGTCATAAAAATAACAACTTTTAAGTTTTATCAGTGCCGTACGTCGGAAAAACCAAATCTCGTATTTCTACGAGAGGTTAAAATGACAACTTTTCGAAAACGCCCATTTTGGGTTAGAAGGTCTGAACTAAGTATATGATTTAAGACTTAAAATGGGGAGTGGCCTAATAAGGAACCATATTAGCCCCAAAAAATAATTACTAACCCTCACACTCATTCACAACAGGGCCGACTGAGATAGCATTCAGCAACACATTAGCATTTTAAATGTGATAGCATTCAGAAACACATTAGCGTATTGAATGAGATAGCATTCAGCAACACATTAGCGTTTTGAATGAGATAGCATTCAGCAACACCCATACCCATTCATAAATTATAATGTAAAAGGGAGGTGGGCGTTTTATTGGCACTTTTATTTTTTTATTACCATTCCATTTAAATTTCCCGAGAAATCGACTCTTTGTGTCAAATAAAGCCACTTCCGGGATTCGAACCTGGATACTGATATTACCATTCGAATGGCCATGGGCCCTTTTCTATAACAAACAGAATTCCAAAATTCCAAGCGATACAAAAGTTATGGGCACCGGGCAGGACTTCTGGGACATACTGTATATGTCATGTATAAAAAAAAATAATGAAATTTCGGGGGTGGGTGTCTGGACCCCCCCTCGGTACTGCCTTGCAGCTTTGGAGGGTATTAGACACTGAACAGAAGGTTGTGGCCCGGTACAATTTAAGAAAGAATTCTCGACTTCAAATAGAATTTGAATAAGGAGGGAAGAAGATTTTTAATATTAATGAAAGTCAAAAAATACTCCTCTTCAGATTTTGATATTCTTCAATGTACTTGTAATTCAAAAATCAAATGAAAAATACCCTTCTAATTAAATTAGGGATGGGTTAGTCATCCACTAGTCGACTCACTCACGAGTCGAATCATCTTTTTGAAATGAGTCGACTCTTCAAAGAGTCGATGAGTAGCTTTGTTTTGTTGACTGATAAAGATAATACAGGAAGAGATATTTTTCCGGGTGTTTGTTGTTTACTCAAGGAAAATGTTCTTTTATTCTGGTGACGATTGATTGTGATGTATTTTAAATGTATTCGCCGAGTTTGGGGACGTTTATTTGGTAGATGCCCCTTTTTTCAATTGGTTTTATGTCTTTCTGATCAAATAAGGCGTTTTTGAAAATTGTATTTCGATGCGAGTCGAGATCGAGTGTCGACTCAATGAGTCGAGTCTTGTCGACTCGCCTAAGTGAGTCGATAATCCCGTCCCTAAATTAAATTATTGACTATTTCTTCTCATTGTGTTCATTGAATTGAAGAACGTATTCTCTTTCCGGAGTGCAAAATCAAAATTAATTTAATTTTTTATTCTTATTGGATTGGGTTATTATTTTCAATAATGAACCTTTGGAATCGTCACAAAAAAAAATTACCCCCCCCCCTCAAAATTTGATTAATTATACGTTTCAAGATACGTAGAATCCAAAAATCGAATAAAAAAAAATCGTTTGTCTGCCGTACGCCGGGATGGGCACTTTTGTCACTTAGTGTTGACCGATTTGGATGAAATTTAGTATACAGGTATACTAAATTTGAAATTTAGTATACCCTTGGCGATTTTTGACGCTTTTTAGCGGTTTTCAATATTGCTGTCTAAATAGAGAATGGTAATAGCTACAGATTTGAAATTTTGTATGTATGTCATATTTGAGGCCTCAGTTAGCTCCGAAACATTTGGTTTCAATCAAATATACTGCTGGTGTTTTTTTACCGCTTTAAAGCGGTTTTCATTAATCCTCCCTAAAAAGAGAATGGTAAGAGAGAGACTTTAAATTTAGTAGTTACTTTTTTTTTTTTAGTAGTCCCTCCATCCACCCCTAGTGGGCGATTGAAAGGAGGCACCTGCTGGCCTTTGCCTCAATCCCCCAATTAGTAGGCATGTCAAATTTAGGGT
>CM022882.1:4533675-4544017 GCA_012654025.1 Pachypsylla venusta | reverse complement strand
TGACTGACCATGTAGGTTTGCGACTCGTAATTTTGGGTGTTCCCGGTCCAAGCAAGGCTAAGTCAGCTAGGTGAGGTCAATGTGGGTAGCTGGTTTGTAAGTTTTCAGCGAATTGATTCCTAAAACCTCAAGTCTTAAATGACTAATAGATTTTAAAGAGATCTTAAGACTTGAGATCTTTTTCTGCGATTTCAATTTAAGAGTTCAACTTTGAGATAGAGTTTATGGTACGTTGAATACACCAGTTTCCATGGGATCACTGAAGTTAAGCAACGTCCAGCGGGGTTATAAAAAGGAGGGTGACGACGAAGGTTTGCGCCACGTGAACCTGGCTATTCGCGGACAAACCTGGGTGATGTCAATTTGAGTAGGCGTTTTATATGTTACCAACGCATGGAGGGTACAACTCCTATCTCAAATGACCAATAAAAAAAATCGACGTAACTTCTTCTTTCTTTTTTTACAATTTCGGATATGCAACAACGAGGTATTCCCCGCTCAAACCCCGGTTTACATGAATTTGCTTTAAAATATTATCTATGAAGGATCCCAAAAATGTATGTATTGATTTTCTGTATTTCTTTCAAGGTAGGTAAATAACATCTCTGAGACTACCTCAAAAAATCATGTATTTTATGACAATTAAAAAGTTATGGAGACAGATTTCATCTGTTTCTGTCACATTCTACTGTAAAAGAGATGGTCTTATTTATTTTGTGACCTTTCCTAATGTAAAATTGTTGGGATAATGTCATGATGCCATAAATTTTGACCTCCATTTTGTCAAATTATGCCTAAATTATGGCCTACTTAACTAAATGAGATTTGTTCCAGTAAAAGAAGAAAAATAAATCAAAATTTTTCTTCACGATAAACATTTTTTATCTTCCAAATACATATTGCTTATATAGGATAGTATCTTCCAAATACATATTGCTTATATAGGATAGTATCTTCCAAATACATATTGCTTATATAGGGTAGTATCTTCCAAATACATATTGCTTATAAAGGATAGTATCTTCCAAATACATATTGCTTATATAGGATAGTATCTTCCAAATACATATTGCTTATATAGGATAGTATCTTCCAAATACATATTGCTTATNCTTGTACACTTTATAACTTTATAAAACATTTTATAACTTGTACTACTTTATAACTTGTACATTTTATAACTTGTACACTTTATAACTTGTACATTTTATAACTTGTACTACTTTATAACTTGTACATTTTATAACTTGTACACTTTATAACTGGTACTACTTTATAACTTTTACTACCTTATGCCCGACGCACTAAAATATGAAGAATTATAAGAGATGAATGAAACGACGCGACGAGCAGAGAGGATTCTAATTTAAGTTAAAGTTGTAGAGTAGTAATCGCGGACCTTTTAAAGGATATAAATACATACATACTTTTAACAGTCCTTATATTGAGGACTCGCAGAGTACAGAAAAATTTAAAACTGAAAAAAAATCTAGAGGGTGAATTTCTGATATATTAATTTAAATATATTGAAGTGAACAACCTGTATGTGGAATATTATGTAGACGTCCTGTATGTTTCTCCTTTCTATTTTTAGATTTGTTTACAATGAAGAATAAATGAGACTTGTAAGAGGGTGGTCTGGGTGAAGGGGGGAAATATGAATGGCGTATTATTTACTTTCCCATTGATTTTAGAACAACGTAGAAGTACGAGAAAGATCGTTTATTCGAGAAACTTCCAGATACTTATTGGGGATGTATAAATAGGGGACACCTGTAGAAAACGAGTCAGTATTATTTGAGTGATAAACGGAGCGAGTATAATTTTGGAAACGATATCGTTAAGTTGTGTTTTCTAAGTGATAAGTGAGTGATAAATTCGTGTGTATTTTCGAGCGTTTTAAATACGGTGTTTGCGAACAGTATTCGAGTTTTTGTGCTACGTTTTTTTTTTATTTACTCTAATTTCTAATTTTTTTTTTTTTTTTTTTNTAATACATTATTTTAAGTTTTATTTTATTTATTTTTAAAGATAGTTAACGCGTTTTAAATTCACGACAACTTAATCCTCGAACCCTAAGTCTACAACAATATTTATTGGTAATACAAATGACCCTGTAGATTTTTAGCGTACCTAAATATTCCTCGGAATTTTCTTTTGTATGGTTTGGAGTTTACGTTAGGGAACAAAAAAAAAAAAATCAGTAAATTTTCTTTGAAATATTTCAAAGGAAACAGCCCTTGTTATTTTTAGAATTTTTTATATAAATTTAGTTCAAAGTCTTTTGAACAATAGTTTGATATACTTACCTAACTAATATAAGTAGATTAAATTTTCTGTTCAACGAAAAATAATATAAAGTAAGCCTTTTTTGGGAGTGAGTGGGGGGGGGGTTGGAGGAATTTAGCCTAATTAAATAGAGGGGACTACACGTTATATTGTTTAAATGTTTAACCATAAGGAGCCGAACAAAATGATTCCAGATTTAACACGACAAATTAAAAAAAAAAAAAAAAAAATAAGATTTTACATGATTTCCACATAATTATCCAAAAATTCACAATAACAAATTATTTTTTAGTGTCTATGGTTACCCAAATTTTCATATGAAAAGTTCATCTTTATATAATTGTGTTAGATCCATGAGTTTGACGACATTTTATTTATCAGTCTGTCAATTGATTTTCTGTTCTTATTTCGTTAATCTTGGACGTCGGACCTGGTTTAGGTGGTCCCGCTGGTTTGGGTCTCCTCGTGGGCACTCATTAAAGGTGTAATTTGTAACTGTTTTTTTTTTCGGGGGGGGGGGCNAGGTGTAATTTGTATATTTTTTTTTTTTTTGCATAAATGTAAAAAAATAGAACATTTTTAATAAATAAATAGAACTGTAGGGATATGGGATATACGCTTAAATCATTCTTAAATTAGTGTTTTAACACACGGTCTTAATATGTAGCATTGAACCACTTTATTCAAGGTGGAGTGTCCGTGTGGCTGTGGGGCGATTTTTTTTTTTTTTTTTCTTTTTTTATTCTTCCTGAATTTCTTACGAGATATCCAAAACCCCGGGATATCTCGTGATTTCCAACTGCACTCCGATTGTTACATTGTCCCTAATATGGCAGAAAATAATTAAAAATACCTAATAAAAAGAAAGAAGAGATTACTACCTCGAAGTAATGTCCTGCGAGGTGGATGTCTTTATTTTCCTTAGAAAAAAAAGGCTTAAATAATAACTCAAAGGCTTAATAATAACTGTCAAAAACTTCAAAGTCGATTCCTGAAAAATTTGGGATTCTGAATTCACAACATATTAATTACGTAGGCCTGCTGATTCAGGATAGCATAGACATATGTACAGGGTGTTCCAAAAGTCCGAGACAACCTGAATATCTTTTGAACGGCTTTATGTGGATTTTTAAAATTTTGCATGGTATCACATTTCAAATTAAACAACCAGATGGTGTAACCAATTTTTCAGGGGCGGGTTCCAGGTTTTTTTTTTTAAATACGAACCCCCATTTTGTGATAGATTTTTAGAAAGACAATAGAATGAGAAGTACTTTGCAAAAAAAAATTAGACGTCTAGCGTGTTTGGTTTCCAAATTGCGACCATTTGAAATTTCCAAGACATGACTTCCAAGAGTGTCTAAAACTAGGCGAATTATTTCTAAAAAAACAGGTTCCTCAACATTGCTGTCCTATGCAATCATTCAATATACCATTGCAAATAATTCGCCTAGTTTTAGAAACTCTTGAAAGTCATTGGAAAATTCAAATGGCCGCTATTTAGAAACTAAACACACTAGACTTGTACATTTTTTTGCAAAGTGATTCTAATATTATCTTTCTAAAAATATATCATAAGATGTGGGTTCGTATTTAAAAAACAAAAGTTGGACCCCCTGAAGGCCACATGGAACTCGCCCCTAAAAATGAGTCACACAATCAGGTGGTTTAATTTGGGATATAATACAATGTAAAATTTCAAAACTCCACATAAAGCCGCCCAAAAGATATTTAGGTTGTCCCGGACTTTTGTGACACCCTGTGTATGCCCATAGTATTCTTAATTAGCATATAATGAGAACACTATTAAATTTCTTAACATACTCCTTATAATATTAACCAATTGCATAATATGTAAGTTGGATCGCCTTTAAAGTTGCTCCAAAAGAACTCAGGAGCACAGTTCAAAGAGTTGTTCCATTTAGAATACACTTCACCTTACTTATCAGGGTTTGACGAGGACGTGAAGGAGATGTAAATAAGTGGAAGAAGCATCTGGTGGGAGACTTTTTTGAGGCAGACATAAAAAAGTTGATCCCCAGCCTCACCACCTGTCTGGAGAGACAGGAATCAACAATAACTGACGTTGACTGAACTCCTTAAAAATCTATTTTAATTGATAATGCAAAAAAAAAAATCTTGTAAATTAGTCGCAGCAGTTATAAAATATAATGAAAGCATGTATGGAGTGAGGCTCCTTAACCCTTGTGTTGCCACCCGGGTACCCGGGTGCCCATCAGCGTACATTTTGTTGAATATCTTTTTTCCTATGAGAGATAGGCCAACCTCCTCATGGATCCCCATGATTCGACTTATTTTGTATCGAAATATGCATTAAAAATATTTTGAAACATTTTTTGACTTAAAAATTTTTGCATTTGAAAAAAAGTAAATGTATAAGCCACCCGGGTACCCGGGTACCCCTATACAGAAAACACGAGATTCATGTATTATGTCATGAAAATATCTTTATTTATACAAATAAAAAGTAAATAAGTATTATTAGTAATTAATTATAAATTACATACTTTTTAAATTGTTTATTGAATAAATATACTGAATATAATAATAATTATTACATTTTGCAATGTGATTGTTACGAAAAAANTGGGTGACCGCTTGGGAACACCACGTATCGTTGGCTTTTTCCGGCCCAACCCAGGCTGGGTGAGGTCAATGTGGGTAGCTGGTTTGCAAGTTTCCAGCGAATGGAGGGTAAAACCTCCGTCTTGAATGACCAATAGATGTTAAAGAGACGTTAAGCCAAATTAAAAAAAAAAAACTTTTCAAAAAAAATTGAAATTTCCAAGATATGACTTCCAAGAGTGTCTAAAACTAGGCGAATTATTTGCAATGGTATATTTAATGATTGCACAGGACACCAATATCGAGGAACCTGTTTGTTAGACATAATTTGCCTAGTTTTAGACACTTCGTCTACTTTTAGACATAATCGGCCTAGATTATACACTCCGCCTACATTTAGACATAATTTGCTTAGATACTTCGCCTACTTTTAGACATAATTGTCCTAGTTTAAACATTTATGCCTACTTTTAGAAATAATTCGCCTAGTATTAGACACTCTTGGAAGTCATGTTTGGACATTTCAAATGGCCGCCATTTTGAAAGCAAACATGCTGGCCGTGTGATTTTTTTTTCAAAGTACTTCCAATTTTATTGTCTTTCTGAAAATGTATCACAAGAAGAGGGTTCGAATTTAAAAAACAAAAAATGGACCACCCGGGAACCACATAGGACCCGCCCCTGAAAAAGTGGTCACGCCATCAGGTGGTTTAATTTGGGATATAATACCATGCAAAATTTCAAAACTCCACATAAAACCGTTCAAAAGATATTGAGGTGATCTCGGACTTTTGGGACACGCAGTATAAAATAACATAAAAGTTTCAATTAAATATTAATGTACTGCAAGGCAAACCTTTTATACTAGATACTAGTAATCAAAAGCTAAAATATGATCATTAAATTCGTTTATGACCTCTAATACAGAGAGATATTAAAATGCTTTCAGTTTTTATCATACTATATCTCCATAGACGAATTGATAATGGTTGAGTTCTGGAAGACTGATATTTTGAGATATAATTACTTGGAACACTGTAAAAATAAGGCCTGTTTTCATTTTAAAAAAATGTAAATAATTCAACTTCTGAAATTGAAAATTTCTCTATTCCCCAAAAGTTAACTTTTTTACAGTGAACAAAATGCAATCTTTGACAAAACTCAGTTTTTGGTGGGTTTTCTACATAATTTTTGAAAATTTTGATTATTCAATATTTATTTCTTGTTTCTTAAGTCAAAGAGAAATGATTAATTAAAAAAAGTGAATAAATTGAGATGAATACGTTAGAAAAACACGCTTATACTGTTCACTGATTTAGTCATAAAGTGATCTATCGGAAACTTGTGTATTCAACGTGCAATAGACGCTGGCCGTAACACCATAGTTTGAACTATTGATCTTACCTCGTCATCTACCCATCCGATTATAAAATATTCAACAATGTACTCCATATATATTTTTTTTTTCGTGGATCTAGGTACAGCTGAAAAATACATTTTTGAGACGCTAAGTAATATAGCACTTGTGCAACGCTCATTGTACTTGACGTGCGGGGCGCTGCCGCGCTCCTCAATCATGGAATAGACGTTAAGACGAGCTAAATTGTCACTAATAATAAGGTGACTAATAATAATGTGTGGGATCTGATGAGATTTACTTTATTAATATTCGGCGCAGTTGCGGGTACAGGTCTCCAGTTGAAGGGGCGTTTGAGGCTCCAAATTATAGTCGTAGTATTTATAAACACCAAATTTGAGAAAAGTGTTTCGATGTTCAATTTCATCGTTTGAAAAACAAAACCTATTCAGCCTAGAAAAGCCACAAAAATTATTTTTTCAGTTGATTTCCTTCTGTGAAGACTAATATTTTGTGTATTGAAACTAATTTTTACCGCCCAAATAATTTGACTGCGCCAGTTTTTTTTAAAAAAAATTTTTTTTCTTTTCTGTTTCAGTTGATTTCTATGTGACAATGAACTATGAAAAGTTGACTTTCAAATCCAATGAAACAGAAATAGATTAAATTTTAAAAAGTACATCATGCATCGCAATAATCATCATTCCAGAAATTCTGTGTGCTACATTCGGATGAAAATTGACACAGTGGAAAACTCATACATTTTTGATTAAATATTGTATAATTTATTTTTTCTAGTGTAAACAGAATATTAAGCTCGAGCGTATTTTTATGTTGACATTTTTTTAAAAAAAGTTTATACATGGTAAATAAACATTAAAATTACATATTTTTAAATGGACAAGATTTATTTTTTTTTTGTACTTTTTCTACTGATTTTTTTTTTTTTTATGAACGAAATCAACTATTAGCCATTTTATAATAATATCTTTGTCGCTGTCATTTGAATTCTAAAAAGGAACTATCACCGAAATTATCTACTAAAATACTTTCGAAACTGAATATATTGAAAAGATCCTGGTCGTGTAAAGTTTTGTAATTTGGCAACATATATTCTGAGAGAAAAAAAAAACTCCTATCGAGTTTTTTGAGAAGTATTCATATATAATATTTTATGTTATGTAAATGGTAAAAATATATTAATAATATAATACTATATAAAATATATTAAAGTACCTTCATCTTATATTAAAGGTAAACATATGTAAATATAACAGTTCAATTTGATTTGGATATAATATGAAATTTTGTGAATTTTCTTTTGTAGAAATCTTTNACCAAATGAACATCGATTTTAATCGTACGAAAAGTCGTATTTAAAACAACCGAGATTGAAATCTAAAAATATACTGGCCCTATACCGTATAAATGCCACGAAGCATTATTGTTATTAAAAAAAAAAAAAAAATGGGAACTGAATCTGTGAAGAAAATATTAAAATTAAATTATTTATTAATGGAAAATAATTTCAATATTTTTTGAGTGTCGATATTTTAGATTTAATCTCATGTCTATAATTAATTACAAGATATTATTATATTAATGTCAATTAATTTATTTATATATTTTTCAATAGACAAAATAATCAACGTGAAAATTTTATTTAGATATATTTAATCAATTAATTAATTTTATAAACATATATATTCTTTTACAAATGGAATGTGAATTATTTAATAATAATTGTACAAAATTAAATATGACATCGAACGATACTTATCAATATTGCGGTGAAAATTTCCATTATTTTCAACAGTCCTACTATCACTATCATGGCTATATTAGTCTATTTGTTTGTATATTTGGCATCGTTGCCAATGTTCTCAATATAATCGTATTAACTCGTAAAGAAATGCGATCTCCCACGAACAGTATTCTTACAGGATTAGCGATTGCAGATTTGTTAGTCATGTTAGACTATATACCGTTTACTTTTCATTTTTATATTTTAAAAAAATCTAAACGTGATAAGTTCGATTATAACTGGACGTTATTTGTATTGTTTCATAGTAATTTTTCACAAGTCTGTCATACTATCAGTATTTATCTGACTGTTGTACTCGCCATCTGGCGCTATATTGCTGTAGTTTATCCTCAACATAACCGACAATGGATAACAATGAAAGCTACAATCACCACAATTCTGTTAGGTTACATTATCTGTCCTATATTATGTTTACCTATTTATGTAACAAGTAAACTCAAATCACGAATTGTACTACTCAATCAAAATGATAACAACGTTGTCAATTTGATCAATGATTCAACTGTTACAAATCAAACTATTGGCAACGTTGTCGATCCAACAGAAAATACATACAATGCAACACTGTACTATATTGATTTAATAGACTATCAATTAACAAACGAAATCAAACTGTCCGATATCAATTTTTGGATCTACAGTGTTGTCATAAAAATAATACCTTGTATTGCATTGATATTTTTTAGTTTAAGATTAATCTGTGCACTCATCGAAACAAAGAAACGTCGAGAAAAATTACTTACAAATAAATCAAAAATGAACAAATGTTTGGAGAAAGAAAAACGTACGGACCGTACAACGAAGATGTTACTCGCCGTATTGTTATTATTTTTAATTACGGAATTTCCTCAAGGGATTCTTGGTTTGTTAAGCATAATGCTCGGCAAAAGTTTTTTCACAAGCTGTTATATTAAGTTAGGAGAACTGATGGATATTTTAGCATTAATTAACAGTGCGATTAATTTTCTTCTCTACTGCATTATGAGCAGACAATTTAGAAGCACGTTTCAAATTTTGTTTCAACCCAAATATTTTAAATCTAACACAAACAATCAACATATTCATAATATGTTAAACAATCAAACACAAACACATGTGACACAAGTATAACACAAACAAAATGTTTGATCTCATCAAGGTCAAACGTATGCTAATATTGTTCAGCTTGATAATGTATGATGACCTGAACAATTGATTAGTTTTGTGATTTTTATCTCAAAAAATCGATAAAAAATATAAAAATATGCACAAAAAGAATTGTTAAAATTGAATGAACATTTCTTTAATAGAAATATTATAAATTTATATATATATATATNCCCCTAAGAAAAACTGACCAAGTGTAAAGTCGGTATTACTTTAAGAGAATTGAGACAGAAGAACGTGCAATAATAAATTTAAGTGCGGGATATACAGCAGCAACAATAAACTTGGCCCCAATAATAGATATCACTACATTCATAGGCGCAATTTTTTGGGAAAGTGGACGGAACTTGGCATTTTTTCAATAATAATTTTTTTGTGATAGTGTTTTTGGTAAGTGTTTTGTTTTAATTTATTTAAAAGTTAATATTTTTTTGTTTATTTGTTTAAAAAGGCGTTTTAATATGAGAAGGTATTTATCTGTGGCAAGGATCATTTTACTGTTTTTCACAATATTCTATACATAGAATTCAGAGACTCAAACCTCAGACCAATTCATTGTATTCCATTAAAAAATTTTATTTTGTTTCACAAACTTATAATATGCCTATGGAATGTATTTATATATATATTTCGCAAAGAAATGGTCATGTACCTATGTACCTCTAACGGGATGGGATATCGTTCAAAAATATATCGAATTTTCGATATAGGGTATACAAATATATCTGTTTATTCGAAATTAGAATTTTACGAAGTGAATTGGTGGAAATGTCATCCTCTCTCTGTACTTTCCTAACCTGACCCTCCCCTACTTTCCAGTTTCCACCAATGACCAGTTTCAAAGGAACAATTAGGATCCCCCAAAAATAGAAAACTTCGAGTAAAAAAGAAATTGATAACTTCAAATTTTATCGCTATATTAAGAACATTGAAAAACCCCTAAATTAGTGTACATATTAAACGATATATCGTGAAAAATATATCGATATATGAAACGATATATCGTGAAAAATATATCGATACATCGGAAGAAAATGTATCGATATATGAAACGATATACCGTGAAAAATATATCGATACATCGGCGTAAAATGTATCGATATATGAAACGATATATCGTGAAAAATATATCGATATAT
>CM022882.1:4508883-4519329 GCA_012654025.1 Pachypsylla venusta | reverse complement strand
AAAAAAAAAAAAAAAAAAAAAAAAAAAAAAAAAAAAAAAAAAAAAAAAAAAAAAAAATGGCTTCATGGTTTATTTTGTCGAAGCACTTCTCAGTGTCCGTATATACACAATGTGCTCACGTTCACAGAGACAGATCTGGCAACGTGATCGTAAAACTAGGTGACGTTGTCCACGGTTGATCTTCCCTTTAGGAAACCATGCTACGCGGCCGTGTTTCCATTGCTAACATACGCAGACAGTTTATTGTACAAAGTACCCTCAAAAATTTTCGCTATAATATACAGGATGGATATGGGTTGATGATTCTTCGGGACGGATGTAATGTTGCGTACACACTCCTCCTTTCCTTCCACCCTGTATACCACCTAATAAATTGGTGAACAAGTTCAACCTCAACACCACACTGACTGACAAAGGAAGATTCAGTTATCAAATATCTATGATCGAAGTGAGTTGTGCATTCTGTTCTTATTTTTAACTATTACAAATTTCTAGTGAATATTGTTTGGGTATACTCCTGTCGGCCTGACGCTTTTCCGTATAAACCTACAGTCCACCACTCTGATCCCTCCTCGTCACATGTAATAATGAGCTCTTTAAACCTAGTAGGTACTTTGAGGTCATAAAGGCAGTGACTGATGGTATTTGGAGAGCATCGATACATTCAATATAAAATAAGGGGAGAATTCCATCGAGAATGCATTTATTCTGAAAAAATTATGTTTATATATTTTGTCACGAGGTGCAACTCACTTGATTTTGAATTTCAGTATGTAACGCTAGCATCAACAGCAGCACTGAGATTTGGGTCGTTAAAGTGTCAAAACCCGCTCCTATAATGGTTATCATTTGAGATTTTATTTCTTCTGTTGTAATATCTGGGCATTGCAGTAAAATTTCTCCGAGTGACTTTTCTGAAAAATAATCAATATTATCAAAAATCTCTATGCAAAACACAAAAATTATTAGAAAATATTTTTTGTGAAACTACATATAAATATGTGCATATAATATTTTGACAGCTCCGAAAGGAAGTCAAAAGTATGTAGAAAGTACCAAGAAATCATAAAATGTACCATAAAATGAACGTGTTCTGTCTTTAAAAAAATTAGAACACGTTTGGAAAGAATTCATTATTATATAACATTGTGTCCACCTTGTATACAGTATGTCTCAGAAGACATAATGTATACTGTTATTCCAAATTTATCTCAGAAAAAAAATTGAATTACTTCGCCGTTCGAGCGATCTCTGTGAAAACTTCTACCGCCATTTCAATAAAATAGATGAACAATCCTACCAAATTTCATCAAAATCGGTCAAACCGTTAAAAAGTTATGACTAAAAACAAATTCGTCAATGTATTTCTTATGGGAAAAAATGCGTCGTAAAAGCGGTCGTAACTCCGTAACCGGTTGATGGATTTTCTTTTTTTGAGAAAAAGGCACTCCTCTTAGCATCAAGGAACACTTGGATATTTCTTTTGAAAAAAATTCAAAGCCCTATGGTGGTTTTGCCCGGCTAAAATTTTGCGCTAGAAAATGAAAAAAAAAAAAATATGACATTTTTTTGGAATTTTCNAAAAAAAAAAAAAAAATATGAAACATTTTTTTGGAATTTTTGGGGTGTCTGAAAAACGGGTTTCCGCTGGCGTTACAAGTTCATTCTAACGCTAATAGTATTCTATTTGTCAACCTGAACAAGATTACGTAAAAAAAACCTAAATTTTTTACTCCTTATTATTCAAAAATTAGTTTGAAAATATTGATTTTACATAGGAATCTTGGTTCGTGTTAATATAGCACGCTCGTTTTTTTCCTGGCGTTCGCAAAACGACCGTTTTGCTTGATACCTTACTTGAAATGTTAACACCGTCAGAAAGTACATTTGAATTCTTGTCTATATTGTCCAAAATATGCTGAACGTAATTGAATCCGATTTTCACACTTTTGATTTCATCCTGTCTGCATCCTAATAATGAGTACACCAAACTATTTCTCAACAATGGGATGAAAATTTTTCTTTGTAAGTGCTGAAATTATACATTGGGATTAAGATATACAGGGTGTTTTTTAAAAAAACGTTCCACCCCTAAAAACTAGAGAACCGCTTGGAATTTTTGAATTCTGTTTTTTTCTAGGGGTAGAAAAGAGCCTATGGCCATTCGAATGGTAAAATCAGTATTCAGGTTCGAATCCCGGAAGTGAGAAATTTTCAATAGATACGGCCCTGTTGTCAATGAGTGTGAGGGTTAGTAATTTTTTTTTTGGGGCTAAAATGGTTCCTTATTAAGGCCACTCCCCATTTTACGTCTTAAACCATATTCTTACGTCAGACCTTATAATCCAAAATAGCCGTTTTCTAAAAGGCGTCATTTTAACCTCTGGTAGAAATACGAGATTTGGTTTTCCCTAACTACGGCACTGATGAAACTTTAAAGTTTGTATTTTTATCATTTATGTAAATGAAAAAGCTCTTGATGTATGAATGTAAATGAAAAAGCATTTGATGTATGAATTTATACATCAAAATAAACTGGCTTCGCCCCTGATTATTTTTTTGAAAAAATAAAAATGGGAATTATTTTATTAGGACTTTTATTCTTCAAAAAAAATATTTGTACCATTCCATTTAAATTTCCCGAGAAATCGACACTTTGTGTCAAAAAAAAACCACTTCCGGGATTCGAACCTGAATACTGATATTACCATTCTAATGGCCATAAGCTCTTTCCTATCCCTAGAAACAAACAGAATTCAAAAATTCCAAGCGGTTCTCGAGTTTTTAGGGGTGGAACTTTTTTTAAAAAACACCCTGTAGATGATAAATTAATACTCTGTATTTTTTCTCTCTGAGTAGGGACTTTGTACAATGTACATCCTGTATAATCTTGATTTTTTTTATTTCCTGAAGTCTATGAGTCGCTATCAACCGATGTCCAATCCCCAAACAATGTTATCACTGCAATTCATCCGTATCATACTTTGAAAATTGAACCTATCAGATGCCATATTTGGCGATAATAATTTTGCGGGCGTTTAATTCGGTGCTGCTGAGAATTTTAAATTTATCACCTTGTTTCTTTCCACAGGAACCTTTTTTTTCCATCATGCGAATATGTTTTGTATCCGAAATAAAACCTCCCGCTTGTACATATCTTATTTTTTTCTATTTGGTTGACTTTTTCTAGAGTTTTGGGTAATTGATCGAAGGATCGAAGGAACGATTTTGTACTGCATTTTTTCCTTGTCGGTCTATATCACGATTACACTATACACATCAACAATCAGTATCAAACTGTTTGCATCTTCCCCAATTTGTGTTTTGAGATTCAATGTGACACATACGAAATTGCGATCATCAGCTGGTAGTACATAATTTTATTATTTTCAACAAAAATACCTGAAAAATGCTGTGTAAAGCCTCTAGCAAAGGCCAGCTTGAATTAATATGAGCTTTCGGATGAAAACTCAGAGCGATCATCATGATGGAGTTAAATTTGGTAAAGTTCCTTAAGTTTAGTGTGTAACAAGAAATAGGAGAGGAAAATATCAAAAAAATTAGTAAAAATATAAAAAAGGAAGATTATGTGGTTTGCAAGATCGAAATCTATTCTACAATCAGCAAAAATGTCACCACTGTAATCAAGGCAACAAAACTGTGGACCATCTGGCAACTCAGTGTGGACGAATGTTAAATTTCGTTATAAAAAACGCCACAATGATGTTGTCAGATGTATCCATTATTGGTTTACAATATGTACGGATTAAATCAAAGTAATCTGTTGAAGAATTATAAAGTGGAAAGTGTCATATCGAATACTAGAGTGAGGATAAAATCAGATGTGGCCATACAAACAGAATTAAGATTAGAACATAACAAGCCAGACTTAATGACCTGAAGACAAATGAAATAACTGTAATAGAAGTTGGAATAACAAATAAAAGAATATTGAAAACAGTAGAAATGACAAAAGGAAGAAAATATGAATTATTGGGAAAGGAATGAAGCATGATGTATGGAGGCGCTAAGGTTGCCTTGATTCCAGTGGTGCTGACATGGGATGGCTTGGTTAAAAAATATTTCAAGAAATAGGTACATGGAAACAATAGGAATAAGTAAAAGAATTCAAGCATATATACAGAACACAATAATAAAAAGAACACTAGAAAGCANTAATAAAAGCCATGTCCCTCTACAACAGTATGCCGGTGAAGCCGGAAAAATTCTAAGACGGTTGGGATCCCTCGAGCGTCAGTAATTGCTGCATTTATGACTGAAACTTGCCATCATAAATGTAGTGTAGACGCTATAATTAAAAGAAAAAAAAAAAANAAAAAAAAAAAAAAAAAAAAAAAAAAAAAAAAAAAAAAAAAAAAAAGAGCAAGGGGATGGCGGTGGAAGAGGTGATGGAAGAAATTTTAGAACAAGAACTTTAATATTTTTTTAAAAAACGCCACATTTAGATCTTTTACACGCGCATACAACTTCGCGAACTACAGCTGGTAATGAATAAACATACCTGAAAAACATTGTGGGTAGCTTTTATGAAAGAACGACATGAATCCATATCATCCTTTGGATCAAAACCCAAAGCGGTCCTCATGATTGAGTTGAATGAGCTAAGTTCCATTATTTTAGGAGGGTACAAACTTTCCTCCGTGTCCGCAGATTTCTTCAATTGTGTATTTAATATCAACCCCTCCTCGTAAAATATTGGAATGAATGATTTAAGCTCTTGAAAATGAAACACCTGTGAGATGATTTTCCTGGATGATTTCCAATGAGACAAGTCGCTATCCGCAAATAGTCCTAAAAGGGTAAATAATAATAAAAAAAATATTACCATTGGGTTCGATGGAGACCCTAAAAAAAGTGAGTTCTTTGAAACCACATTTTCAAAAACGCTTTCAACTTGAAATATTTAATACAGTCTATCCCGGAATAAAGCCCCCCCCTTATCTTTTGAACGACTTAGAATTTTGTAATTTTGAAAAGCTCTAGGGAAAGGAAAAAAAAAAACCATGGCCAATCGAATGGTTATGATGAGATCCAATTTCGACCCCCGGAAATGACTTTTATTGACAAGAATTGTCGATTTCTCAAGAAATTTAAATAGAATGGTACAAATATTTTTTGTTCAAATAAAAGTACAAATAAAATAAGGGAAAAATTTCCTCTTCAGTTTTTCAAAAAATAATCAGGAGCGGAACTAGAAGGGTCTAAATTTTAATTTTGTCACGATCTGTTTCATTCGTTACACACTTATTTCTTGCAGGTTGTACATAATTAGACAATTTATGGTAGCTTTAGACAATCAATGTATTGATACATGCTTTGCCAAGAGAGGGGGGGCATAAAGTAACCGCGCCCAAAGTTTGGCTTCAATAGCATCCCTCAGAAGGCTTAGAACACACATATTTTTATACACTATGATGGAAAATATTGTTTGCGACAACTATTAAAAGTCTCATTAAAATATTAAGTATCATAATTTGATTACTACTAGCTTTTTGCTATAACGCGAGTACTTTGTACCCCCCACCCCTTGGCAATCCTAGGGTTAAGGACTTGAGTCTGTTAACCCGTGAGTGGTCGCATTCTGCCGCAGAACGCAAACGGTCCACTGTAGATATTTTTTTCTCACACCTGGTTTTGCTGTGTTTTCCTTTCTTTTCGAAGAAAATTATTGATCTTTTTTCAAAGAATTTGTTCAAAATCTTCTTTGGTCTATATTTGAAGCGATTTCATTAAGTTTATTTTCCAATAGTACCCAGTTCGATCCCCTATTTTGGCATTTTCTTTTTTTTTTCTTATATTATTTTATGAAATGTTAGAAATGTACCTAAATAATTAAAATAATTAATTATTTAGGTCGTTATTATGTTTACATTAATATGTAATTAAAGTAATTAGTTAGGTAATTAAATAAGTTAAATTTTAAAATAAATAAAAAGCCAGACAAAAGACGAGAATATTTCGACGAAAAACTTACGACGTGACTGATCGCGATGTGAGAAAAAATTTCATATCGACAGCATCAGACAACTTTCCAACTGCCTCAGGCAACTGAAAGGCAATGTATGTCGGCAATTTTTTGTGAGCACAAAGTAAATCATATTTTGAACAGCTACTGAGAGACCCGACAAACTGGAGCCAATAATTATCAAGTTATTGCTTTTTTGTCGACAGTGTGAGAAAAATTCCCTATAGGAGACCACTCACGGGTTAATGAGACGAAGAGATTAAGAAATGATGACCAAGAGAGAAGAGAGATCAGATAGGCAAAATTAAAGGGGAAAGATTTTGACATAAGTAAGTGGAAGCAACTTCAAACTCAGCGCTGGCCCCTTCAAACTCCTTCATGCATCCTGAGGATTTTGATAGATACCTTTTGTCAATTGCTTGTTTCCAAGATACGTGTACACATCTGCTTTAGATAAATTTGTCGCGATAATTTGATGAGCAACGTCTGCGTCGGCCACTAAAATATACATTTCTTCCCCAGCCCACATTCTTATAACATTATGTGGCCTGGAATAACAAAAAATAACTATAAATATCAATTTTATCTATTCTTAAAAAATGCAAAGCCCAGTTGGTACACTGACAAATTGACTGACTGATAATATTCGTAGCTCCATTATGGCTTAAACTAGAGACTTGACAAAGATCCCTTTTAGTATGTAGGTGCGTAATAAGAAAAAAAAAAAAAAATTAAAAGTTCAAGTGAAAACAGGTTACCACCCAAAATGACGATTTTTAGCGGGTTTCTTTGCAATTTTTTTCTGGGCAAACTAAAGGAGATAAAGCAATGTCCTTGAGTACAATATTGAATTTTATATTAAACTAGCTGTTTCGCCCATGCTTCGCTACGCCCTATAGGTTGGCGCCTCAGAGGCATGGCCGTTCCCGTGCTAATAGTATTCTATGATTTCCCTTTCAAAAGTCGGAAGCTAATATTCTATAATTATAGAATTATAGAATTTTGTAAGGGAATTATAGAATACTTCTATAATTCTATAATTATAGAAGTATTCTATAATTCCCTTACAAAAATCGGAAAAACGGTTGGACCATTTTTTGCTAACTATGTTCCAAATTAAAGCTTAAAAGGTCACCTAAAACTTTCTCGCTTTGAGTTGATATGTTGTCGCGACAAAATTTAAGATATCGGACCATGACGGGTTAAATTCGGTCAAAAATCGAAAAATCGGCCGTAACTCGAAAAAAGTTTTTCCTGGGGTTTTAGCCTATGGTTTCCGGGGGTCCATTCTCATCAATTTTTTGATATCTCTTACCGTTTTGGCTAAACAATCAGTGATACATACACATACACAGATACACACATTTATCATTACATTGAGTTTTATTATTATAGATAGACTATTGGGTTTGCTCTAGCTTGGCTTGAACTAGCGGATTTGCCCAAAAAATAAAAAACTTAAGAAGATTTTATATCGCAATTTCGAAATAGTTGTTGAATTTCGTAACCGGAGCAGAGACAAACATTTATTCTATCAAGCGTGTCGGTAGAAGCGCGCACGTCAAGAATAAGCAAAGATTCCGACTGTATTACAACAAACAGATTTTATGGGTATGACTATTCTACAGGGTGTCCCAAAAGTCCGAGACCGTCTGAATATTTTTTGAACAGCTTTATGTGGAGTTTTGAAATTTTGAATAGTATTATACCCCAAATTAAACCACCTGATAGTGTGACCAATTTTTCAGAGGCGGGTCCCATGTGGACCCCAGGGGGTCCAACTTTTGTTTTTTAAATACGAACCCACATCTTATGATACATTTTCAGAAACACAATAAAATTGGAGGTACTTTGCAAAAAAATTTACACGTCTAGCATGTTGAAATTTCCAAGATATGACTTCCAAAAGTATCTAAAACTATTAGGCGAATTCTTTCACTCTACAATCATTTTTGTGCAAAAACTTAGCTACCTATACAACTGAAGAAATTATTACCAAGTTGACTATTCTGAACATACCTGTATCTGTCAATCAAAGTTTTAAACAAACGAAAAATGTTCGAAAATCCAACATCAAACAATAAATAGGAGTTCCCAATGAGTGGAAATGCTATGGGACCATTTAATTTCCATGAGAGGTAGTAAAGTCTTCTTTTCGACCAAACATAGCAGGTGAGAAGAATGGTCACCACAGCGTACCAGAAAAATGTTGATTCCTGGAACAGAAACAGGGAAGACCGCTCAGATCTAAAAATATTCAGGAAAGATACAGGGTGTCCCAGAGTGACCAGTCACACCCCCGTAGTGATGGACGCAAGACGAGAAATTTCGCGTCTCGTCTCGAAACTTTCTAGACGAGACAAGGGTTTTGTCTCGTCTCGCGTAAAAAATACGAGACGAGACAATGCCTTGTCTTGTCTCGTAAAATTGTGAGACGAGACAAGGCATTATCTCGTCTTTTGAAAATACGAGAAATTTCTCGTCTCGTAAAAAAATAAGACTTTTCGGATGATCTTTACCCATCATTATCATAATTGTACATAAGTCTCTACGTGTTACATTTTCTCAATATAAAATATGTGCAAACGGACCCAATGGACATGAACGGTAAAATCAGCTTTTGTTGGAAATCGATTATACCGTTGGTGGTTTTTATGCCGCTTTTTAGCGGTTTTCGCATATCCTGCTTAAAATGAGAAGGTTAATAGCTAGAACTTTAAACTTGGTGCCTATTCATCAATTTTATACAAGAAATTGCAAAATACAACTTAGGTTGAAGTGTAATATATTGTAGGCCGCTGATTAGCGGTTGAAGGCCGCTTTTTGGCGGTTTCAACTAAAACCAGAATGGAAAGAGGTAGAACTTGAAATTTGGCCCCTATTCATATCAAATTCATACATGAAATTGAAGAATGCAACTTAGGTTGAAGTGTAAAGTATTGTTGGCCGTTAATTAGCGGTTAGAGGCAGTTTTTAGTGGTTCCACCTAAAAGCAGAATGGAAAGAGCTAGAACTTGAAATTTGATGCCTATTCATATCAATTTCATACTAGAAATTGAATAATAAAACTTAGGTTGAAGTGTAAAGTATTGTTGGCCGCTAATTAGCGGTTGGAAGCAGTTTTTTGCGGTTCCGCCTAAAACCAGAATGGAAAGAGCTAGAACTTGAAATTTGGTGCCAATTCATATCAATTTCATATAAGAAATTGAAAAATACAACTCATGTTGAAGTGTAATATATTGTTGGCCGCTGATTAGCGGTTAAATACCGCTTTTTGGCGGTTCAACCTAAAAGCAGAATGGAAAGAGCTAGAACTTGAAACTTGATGCCTATTCATATCAATTTCATACTAGAAATTGAATAATATAACTAAGCTTGAAGTGTAATATATTTTTGGCCGCTAATTAGCGGTTGAAGGCCGCTTTTTGGCGGTTCCATCTAAAGCCAGACTGGAAAGAGGTAGAACTTGAAATTTGGCGCCTATTCATATCAATTTCATACAAGAAATTGAAGAATACAACTTAGTTTGAAGTGTATAATATTGTTGGCCGCTAATTAGCGGTTGGAGGTAGTTATTTGCGGTTCCGCCTAAAACCAGAATAGAAAGAGCTATTAGAAGTTGAAATTTGGTGCCTATTCATATTAATTTCATACAAGAAATTGAAGAATACAACATAGGTTGAAGTGTAAAATATTGTTTGCCGCCAATTAGCGGTCGTGTCCGTAGGATTAGCGGTTGAACGTTAATTAGCGGTCGTGTCCATAGGATTAATGGGTTGCAAGTTGATAGCCCCTGGATGCCCAGAATTGGGCTTTCTTCGTGTTGGAACTTGTCGCCAAATTTTTTAGTGAGATAGTGAGAGTGAGAGTTTTAGTAATTTTTTTTAGTGGCGAAAAACGAAGTTTTCGCCTTGAGAAGCCTATTTTTAATCGTTACGACTTATGATTAATTCTAGAGGCGCAACCCTTAAAACAGACATGCTGAATTAAAATACATATATTATACAGGGTATCCATATAAACTCACCCCACCCCCCGTATCCCTAGAATGCAAACGAAAAACACGTAACCCTTAGATTTAAGGGGGAGTTTTAGACTAAAATAAATTTACCTAGTCCAGCCGTTTAGGCTGGCACCGGCTGGATTCAAAATCTTAAATGAAGAAGTAATAGCTTGTTTTAAAGGTCTGGTTAAAACGAGTTCATTACAGAAAACCGGAGCTCTTTAGGATCTACCGTTCACAAATTACAGGTTGGAGCATGTGAAAATGGACACTTTGCGGCCGAACCTAAATTGTAGGTAAAAATGCATAGAAATAATTTTGTAAAAAATAATGTCCAACAAGATGGATGAACCTTCTTAGAACAAAGTTTTTAAAACAGCTGGATAGGTAGGAGATGTCCTCGGGAATGGTGTCCCCGCTCACCGGACTTGGATGCAGGTGACTATTTTTTATGGGG
>CM022882.1:4456289-4481022 GCA_012654025.1 Pachypsylla venusta | reverse complement strand
CACACTACTTCCTGGGACGTTACTGATACTTGTAACTATCCAGGGATCATCAACCACTTGCTCGGGCCCTGGAGTCGCCCCCCCCCAATAACTTAATCATCAGTTACCCCTGGGGGTTTATTATTAAATAGGTAACGATTTATTTTATCGACCCCCCGTCCCTCCCGACATGAAAATCTCACCTGCCCCCCCTAGGCCAGATGCTGGCTACGCCCTTGAGCTGATTCATGATTTCCCCGACAGACAGACACACATACCTATGGCTAAAACTCAATATGATTATGCAGAAGTGTAAGGTAGTTTTCTTTCGCACTGTATACACAGCCAGCTGATTCATGATTTCCCGACAGACAGACACACAGACCAATGGCTAAAACTCAATCTGATTATGCTGAATTGTAAAGTACCTATTTTTCTTTGGCACTGTATACACAGCCAGCTGATTCATGATTTCCCCGACAGACAGACATACAGATCAATGGCTAAAACTCAATCTGATTAAGCTGAATTGTAAAGTACCTATTTTTTTTGGCACTGTATACACAGCCAGCTGATTCATGATTTCCCCGACAGGCAGACACACAGATCAATGGCTAAAACTCAATATGATTATGCTGAATTGTAAGGGATTTTTTCTTTGGCACTGTATACACATCAAGCTGATTCATGATTTCCCCGACAGACAGACAAACAGACCAATGGCTAAAACTCAATATGATTATGCTGAATTGTAAGGGATTTTTCCTTTGGCGCTGTATACACAGCCAGCTGATTCATGATTTCCCCGACAGACAGACAAACAGACCAATGGCTAAAACTCAATATGATTATGCTGAATTGTAAGGGATTTTTCTTTGGCACTGTATACACAGCCAGCTGATTCATGATTTCCCCGACAGACAGAAAAACAGATCAATGACTAAAACTCAATATGATTATGCTGAATTGTAAGGGATTTTTCTTTGGCACTGTATACACAGCCAGCTGATTCATGATTTCCCCCAACCACATGAATATAATAACAGCAATTGTTTTAATTCACACTTTTGCTTTCCACTCTTCATTCGTCATGGGTTGGCTGGTCAGATTAATTTTCTGTGCTCTCTCTGTTTTAGTAATTCAGAATCAATGTAAGTATTGAAAAAAAAAAAAAAAAAAAAAATGGAAGGAATTNAAAAAAAAAAAAAAAATACTCCAAGGAAACCCTCCTTATTTACATTAAAAATACTTTTTAAATCCGACATCCGACAGCTTATCAATTTAAATACAAACTCATTAGGCCTCGGCTACGATGAGAGCGTCAAGCGACAAGCGTCAAAACTTTATTTTTTTGTTTTCATTGAGCACAATTTAAATACGTCGTAAGTGGCTACGATGGTCAATTCGCTTGATGCTTGGCGCTCTACGCTTTGGAATTGACGCTTGACTCTGGACACTGTTTAAAAATAAAAATATTCGCTGAGCGAATTTCAGTCTTTGTGATCTTGGAATATAGGATCTGTGAGTTTGATTTTTATTTTTACATAGTTCTAAATTATTTACATAATTAATACACATTTATTTCTTGATATAATCTCTTCATTTCTTTTCATAATAAATTAAACATACATAATGATTTTTGCATTGTCTTGAGTAATATATATTTTTAGTAGACCCAAAAAATTAACATTTCATTTGTCAAAGAAATAAAATTGTTTTTTGTATTTATATAACTAGGTGTGTCCGTGGACAAAAACGGGCGGAGCCATCCATTTCACCGCGAATTTTCGCGCACCACATAAACTTTAGCATATCCGCTAAATAGCGTCATTTTTGGCGGTAACTTGCTCCCACTTGGACATTGATTTTTTTCCTTTCTTATTACGCACCTACATACTAAAAGGGACCTTTGTGCCAAGTTTCAAGTCTCTACGTTTAGCCATCGTGGAGCTACGTTGATTATCATTCACTCAGTCTTGCGTTTTATAAGTATAGATTTACAAAAAAGACAATATCGATTGAGATTTGAAATTATTAGGGCGAGTTTTGAATAGCACTCAGGCTATCATCCTCAGGCCAGTGTTGACTCTAAGATGTATTCTATTCTGAACATCATAGAGTCAACACTGGCCTGAGGATGATAGCCTGAGTGCCATTGAAAGCTCGCCCTAATAATTTCAAATCTGATCATNCATACCTACAAACTATCTTTCGTGTTAATATAGTCGGTAGCTTTGCTTACTCTTGACGTACGCATGTCTACCGACATGCTTGATACAGCTCCGTAAACACTACTGATGCATTTTTGGAGCATTTTTAAAGACTATTGCAATAGCTTAAATAAGGCAAAACCCAGTATTATGTTTTTATTTATAATTCGTCCAAGATAATATAGAATCCACCAGCCGTCGATTTAAAATAAATTGCGGTTCAAAGTACATTAAAAATTATTTTGACTAAATGAGTAATGAACCTTTGGATGAATAACAAAAAAAAAACTCCAAAATTTGATATTTTACGTTTGAAGGTATGGAAAATCGAAAAATCGATTAAAATAAATCTTGCCGTCCGCTTTTCCTAGCTTAGGTTTTTTTGTGTCGTGTGGATATTTTTTTAGCCATTAATATAATTAATTAAGGTTTCCCATTAGTGGCCAATCAATATACAAAATAATGGTGCTGCTTTATCTATGTATATCAGTATATTGTGTGTACATATATACGCAGTTTGGTCTGATTACAATTTTCTAGGGATATTGTACACCTTTTTTGAAGGAAAAATGTTAAAAAAAAGTTTATATCTCGATAAAAAATGTTTATAAAATTTTATATCCCCTGTGGATAGGGGGGCTTAAAAAGAATACTTCAAAGGAACTCCATGCCAGTCATAAAAAGGGCAGGGTCGGAAACGATATCCTTTCCATTACCCATGCAGAGAGCAAGAATAAGTTACTGCATTATCCGTGAGGATTCTCAAGTATCAATAACCCATGGTGAGTTGTTGCAAACCAGCCACATAGCTATGATGATGATCTCAAAAAGGTTCTGAGAACTTCAGGGNATGGCGAGTTGTTGCAAACCAGCCACATAGCTGTTAACCTATGATGATCTCAAAAAGGTTCTGAGAACTTCAGGGTATTGCACATAATATGAACGTTGGAATTTTCTTTTTTGAAGCTATTTAAATTTTGTAATTTTCACTATAGTTCATTTTAAGTTATAACCTGTATAAGATATTCTGAGCAAAATATCATTTCATCAAGGGGGACAGGGATATATTGTCGGGACCTTGATAGATTTTACAAGGTTAATATATTTCAAGGTCAAGTTTTTGGTTTTTCAATTTTACATATTAATCGATTTTTCATTCAATTGAATATTTATTTTATTTTCATTCAATTGAATTTTTATTTTATTTTCATTAAATTGAATATTTATTTTATTTTCATTTTTATTCAATTGAATATTATNAAAATTTGGTATGCACAGTCAATCAAGTATTTATATTTGATAATTTTTGGTGTTATGTAGATTTTTTGCTTTTGGGGCCCCGATAGGGGCCCACAAAAGAAAAAAACAAAATTCTTCTGATTTTGATAAAATTTGGTTTGCACGGACACCCAAGTATTTAATTGACAATCTTTGGTATTTTGTAGAAATTTTGGCTCCTGAAATTTGCCGCCCCTGAAATCTGACACTCTAGGTTGAAGTGTAATATAGATTTGGGCTTTGGGGACTTCAAAACGTGTTTTGGCATTGTAAACTCGACATCGAAATTGTCAGCCCATTACAATAATTTCCTCTTTTTTTATAGATAAGGAAAGTCGCGTGATGTTCACACTAGATTTTTTAAACATTTCTTTATACATTCAGCCATGATACAGGTATAATTACCGAATTATTTACTACTTACCCTTACAATAATTACGATTTTCGTTCAGGTTTTGCAAAAAAATGGGGTTGTATATATCAAAACGAAGAAATCTTTTCCCATTCGAAATCAGCCTTAAATTCACATAATCAACTTATCTTTGGCGATAATGTTCCTGGAGCAATAGTACCAGACTTGGCTGCTTTATTTCAACTATTGGGCAAAATTCAAATTGTACTCCAATCCGTTATTTCCATGAGTACATATAATACGATTGACAATATCGTCAAGTAAGTATCTATGGCGACAATGTTCCTTGAGCAATATAGTAACTGACTTGACTGCTTTATTTCCATGAATACATACAATACGATTGACAATATCGTCAAGTAAGTATCTATGGCGACAATGTTCCTGGAGCAATATAGTAACTGACTTGACTGCTTTATTTCCATGAGTACATACAATACGATTGACAATATCGTCAAGTAAGTATCTATGGCGACAATGTTCCTGGAGCAATATAGTACCTGACTTGACTGCTTTATTTCCACGAATACATACAATACGATTTACAATGTCGTCAAGCAAGTTCGCAAGTTCTTTTTTTTTTTTTTTTAATTCAAAACCTTGAAATTCCCTGGTCTGACACTCTCAGGAGTCTCGATCCGTTAAAATAAATTCCTCTTAAAATAGAGCTTTTAAGTCTAAATCATAACTGGGATTTTAGTGCCTCTGAAAAGTAGCCTGTATGACTACTTAGACTTAGCTGAATACAAAAATCTGCGCATGCTTGTTTACCCTTTTGGTTAACTATTTTTCCTGGATGTCAAGGTTAGTACGATAGTATTAGAAGCCCTCATTTGAAACCATCGTGAATCGTCAATATTCATCCAAATGGGATCAATAAATTTGAAGGGAATCTAAAGATATTGGAAAAGAACGAATCTTGCTACGTCATTTTTAAAAATGGAAATATACGCCTACTTCTTATTTCTCCGCATAATACACTCTGGTATAATTATGGGGTTAATGTTGAAAAATGTCAATGAGAGTATACTAAAGAAATTAAGTGGTTCAAATAACTATTTAACAAGTGGTATTTGCTAAATATTAGGTATTTGTTAATTTTATAATAAAATATAATAATAAATGCTGTTTCTTTTTGTTATTATGTCACAACTTTGGTGCTCACTGCAACATTATAGGATTTTCCCAATATCAATCATTATCCAATTCCTTTGAAATTTTCTATTTTACCTACAATGCTGTTTGTTTGTGTTATTATGTCACAACTTTGGTACTCACTGCAGCATTGTAGGATTTTTCCAATATCAATCATTATCCAATTCCTTTGAATTTTTCTATTTTACCTACAATCCTGTTTGTTTGTGTTATTATGTCACAACTTTGGTGCTCACTGCAGCATTGTAGGATTTTCCCAATATCAATCATTATCCAATTACCTTGAAATTTTCTATTTTACCTTCAATGCTGTTTCTTTGTGTTATTATGTCAAAACTTTGGTGCTCACTGCAGCATTGTAGGATTTTCCCAATATCAATCATTATCCAATTCCTTTGAAATTTTCTATTTTACCCACAATGCTATTTGTTTGTGTTATTATGTCACAACTTTGGTGCTCACTGCAGCATTGTAGGATTTTCCCAATATCAATCATTATCCAATTCCTTTGAAATTTTCTATTTTACCCACAATGCTGTTTCTTTGTGTTATTATGTCACAACTTTGGTGCTCACTACAGCATTGTAGGATTTTCCCAATATCAATCATTATCCAATTACTTTTGATCTGACGGGAACTGGTGTATTCAACGTGGTATGATCGTTGGCTAATATAATAAAATATATTGTACCTTAGATATTCACCAAGCATATTTGCAAATGAAAATGAGTGAGACAGCCGCTAAAATGCAAACACTTAGCACATATATTAAGGGTTCTTATAAAATGAATCGCCTTATGTTTGGTGTGAAGGTGGCCCCGGGGATTTGGCACCGATCTGTGGGATAAGGATGTAGGATCAGGATGAGGGGGAATAACAAGGATAGATAAGGTCAAATGAAGCATTGTAGGAAAGCGCTCTTACTACTGAGCTAAGATCGCTTGTACCAGTCATTTTCCGTTCTAAAATTAAAAATATAATGAAAAATGACTGGTCCAAAAAGTCAGTTGGACAGAACTTTGGTGAGGCCGGCCAAAATATATCACACATAATAATTATTTGTCATGCTCGTTTCGGTACTCAGGGTTGTGAGTATAAACTTAAACAATAACAATTTGTTGATAATTATAAAGTAAACGCTTATGATTGAACCGGAAATCATCAGCAAACAGAAAACAGAATAGCCCATCTGAGGCCATACCGTAAGATTCAGTTACAACGTCATGCGGAACAAACGGTGCCGACCGGCCCCATTCGGGATAGAGTAGACGCGGCTTAAGGTTAAAAGTACATTTTCTTAAGAGAGTGTATTGGACATATTGTGATTTCAAGGAACGTGCTGACTACGTTACACCCTGTATATTTTCTCAGTACTGACTGTTACACCCTGTATATTTTCTCTGTACTGACTCTATTATAGCCTGTATATTTTCTCAGTACTGACTCTGTTACACCCTGTATATTTTCTCAGTACTGACTCTGTTACACCCTGTATATTTTCTCTGTACTGACTCTATTATAACCTGTATATTTTCTCTGTACTGACTCTGTTACACCCCGATATTTTCTCTGTACTGACTCTATTATAACCTGTATATTTTCTCAGTACTGACTCTGTTACACCCTGTATATTTTCTCAGTACTGACTCTGTTACACCCTCTATATTTTCTCTGTACTGACTGTATTATAACCTGTATATTTTCTCTGTACTGACTATTATAATCTGTATATTTTTTCTGTACTAACTCTATTATAACCGGTATATTTTCTCAGTACTGACTCTGTTACACCTTGTATATTTTCTCAGTAGTGACTGTCACACCCTGTATATTTTCTCAGTACTGACACCCTGTATATTTTCTCAGATTTTATGGTTCACTCGATTTAATGCTCAAACGTCGCAATATAGCATGGCCTCAGTTCACTTTTGATGACATCAAACTTCGTTTTCAAACATATAAGCCAAAATATTCTGCAGACAGTTTAAATGGATTGGTCGTTAAAGTGTTGGATCATTTTCTGGAAGAAAATTTCGAGTATACAGAAAATGTTTTCCTGGCAACTGCGTTTGCGGGTGCAGCTGACGAATATGCAAATGCACTAATATTTGAGGATGATATAGGGGACACTTTTGTTCACAATCACGTGGCTGGTGAGTACAGATTACGATCCCGGGATTTCGGGATCCCGGGATCCCGCCTGAAAATGGCTAAAATTTTGATTCGGCTGTGGACATTGCTCTTTAGTGATGGTATTATTTTAAAAAGATTTGCCAGCCTTCGGCTGTGGACATTGCTCTTTAGTGATAGTATTATTTTGAAAGATTTGGCAGCGGACTTTGCTCTGTAGTGATATATTAGTTTTAAAAGATTTGGCAGCCTTCGGTTGTGGACGATTTTTTTCAGTAATCGATCGAATTATATTAAAAAGATTGTGCAGCCTTCCGCTGCGTCAATGCACATTAGCAGTTTTTTATTATCAGGAATATACAAGGCTGAGTAGGAGAGTGGGAGGCAAATTTTAAATTTCAAGGGCTGAATTTTCTACGAAATACCAATAATTGGCGAATATAATAGTTGGGTGACTGTGCATAATAAATTTGATCAAAATCAGACGAATTTGATTTCTTTCATTTGTGGGCCACTACCGGTGCCCCAAAACTAAAATTTCTGAAAATTGTCAAATATAATACTTCCGTGACTGTATATACCAAATCTCATCAAAATGGGTGACTGATCTTATCAAAATAGGTCATTTATGGACCCGTGCAAGGGCCCACAAATGAAAAAAAGCAAAATTTCTACAAAATACCGAAAGTTGTCCAATATAATTCTCGGGTGAATCAATATACCAAATATTGTCAAAATAAGACGATTATATATCGAGAAAAAGAGTATGGGTTGGGCTTTTTGCCCATAGATGACTTATACCAAATTTCATCAAAATCGGACCAACGGTTTGGCTCCCAGAACTCTGCACACGATTCCTTACAAACGTCATACGTGGAACGTCGAACATTTCGGTTTTTTGGACACCACGGCTCCAAATATTTCCAATCTTCACAAATGACACAAAATAGTGAAAAAATGGCCTAAAAGCAATAGGAAGCCTAAAAGCATGGCCTAAAAGCAATATATTTAATCTTTATTTTGGGTTTCGGGTTCCCGTCAATCGATTTTTTAGGCCAAAATATGACCAAATTTTCTGCACAATTACAATCTCCTATAATAATCGTCAGAGATTTTTTGCGTGCAAAAATTGGGGAAATCTCGATTTTTATATATGTTTGTAGGTATGGACCTCCTCTTTAAAAATCTAAGTTTACGACCTCCCAACCCTTGTGCGTTCTCCGCCATCTAGAAAAAGCCGCTCAAAAAGCCGTTTTTTTTCAGGGTTTCCTCAATTACTCGCTTCCTGTTCATTTTGGCTGAACAGTTGTAGCGATTCATTTAAACGACAATTAAATTTCCTGCAATTTCAATTCACACATATTTCCTGTAGGATGTATAGGAGTGCTCCTACAGGTAAAATGCCGTTTTTGTCAAAAATTAAAACAAAAAACTATTTTTCCCCATCCATCCTTCTTTACAGACCAGTAGGTTTATCGCCGCTTTTGGGCGTAAATGTTAAATCTAGTGTTGTTTTTTTCCTTGAATGGCAGTTCTTATTGAATTCTCACCAATAGGTTGTTCTATATTATTCATTGTGTGTTCATCACTCAATGTAAAAGCAAATAGGAGTTATAATACAGGCATATCATAAGAAAGGACATAATTCGACACCTCTCTAGCTCTTTTTGGTATACCACTGAAGGGATTTCTATGTTTAATATATGAGTTCTAATTAAAATTGTAAGGTTATATTCAACTTTAGAAAGGATGTTTTGGGCAAATATACGAAAAAAGGGATAAAAACTCATTTTCATCAAAATCGCCTTTTACCGCCAAAGCGAAGCCGTCTGTAGCAGCGCACCCATACGTCGCACAGAGAGAATTTGTGAATTCAAATTGTGGAAAATTTTATTTGCCATGATTTTCATGTTTTCACGTTGTTTTTCTTCAGATAAACCATTCTCGAGTTATTTACAAAATACAGTTTTGGCGGCGATTTTTGGCGTAGAATGATCGCCTAAAATTCCCCCCTCAGTTTAAAAGGTCGAAAATTCAGTTTTATAATCTCCCTACCATACCTAACAACCCCATCAAAAAAATCATATCTCGGCTTAATGCAAGATGAATTCCTTTCCTTAATGGGCGATATGTTACATGTATTAAATAAGTAAAAGCTCAATTCGACCAGCTCTTTGTCTTTTTTTAACCTTCCACTAAAACGTTTCTCATAATTGATATATGAATTCAGTGTAAAATTAAAATATCTACAACTTTTATTGTGTTGTTTATGTGGTATTGAGACTTTGTTTAGGAAATAGAAGTGTAAAAATGAATATAAAAGTTCATATTTGACAAAAACGGCATTTTACGCCAAAACAACGCCGCCTGTAGGAGCACTCCTATACAAACTACACGAAATATGTGTAAATTGAAATTGCAGGAAATTTAATTGTAGTTTAAATGAATCGCTACAATTGTTAGCCTAAATGCACAGGAAGAGGGTATTTGAGGAAACTCTGAAAAAAACGGTTTTTAAAAGATGGCGGAGAACGCACAAGGGTTTGGGAGGTCAAAAACAAAGATTTTTAAAGAGGAGGTCCATACCTACAAACATATATAAAAATCGAGATTTCCCTAATTATTGCATTGAAACACTCTTTTTTCTCTCTGACTACTAGGCTATAAGAAGAAGAGAAAATCTATTGTTTATTTGTTCGCTTATAACTTACGAATTACTGCTCGGAATTGCACGAAACTTTGGACACTTATTTGTTTTTACCTGGGGAAGGTTATATATAGGCACGATATTGTCCGGCCATTTTAGTTACTGCCGATTTTATGGCCGATTTTCCAATTTCTTGCTCAAAATTTTCCGAATTTTGGGCAATATCTTAAGATTTGTCGCGACAACATATCAACTCAAAGCGAGAAAGTTTTAATTGAAAAAAAATTTATGTATCAACTACAATGAATTTGATGAGCCACGAGCGCTTTAAAGAGAAAGTTTTAGGTAACATCTTTATCCTTCATTTAGGACATATTTTGCAAAATTGTAACTAGCCATTCGAGGGATACAAGTTCGAATCCGGGATCGGCCACAATAAAATTTTGACAATACTCATTGTTTAGCCAAAACGGTAAGCGATATAGAAAAATTGATGGGAATGAACCCCCCCAAAACCATCGCCTGAGACCCCAGAAAAATGATCACAGTTCAAAAATATACAACCGTTTTTGATTTACGGCCAATTTGTAAGTTTATAGAAAAAAAATACTGGGAGCACAGAAAAAATATCAGAGTTGAAAGCTCTCCAACCGTTTTTTTGGGAACTATTTAAATTTAAATAGTAAGTACGTTGTTAATTTGAGCTTAGTAGTAAGTAGCTAAAGATGGATTTATTCATTGATTTTTCATCATTAGTTCATTTTCATCTTATCTCCATTTCATTTTCATCTCCGAGGGGGACCCAGGCCCCCTCGGCCCCCCTTAAATACGGCCGTGCCCCAGGGTGAGCATGGTTCCTATTTAGAATATTTAATATTTTACTCAAGGATATTATATTTTTTGTACTGCGTACCACCTTTCTATCGAATTTCATATTTCTTGAACGATAAATTACTTCTCAGTTATGGATTTTTGGTGGAACCGATGCGACGTCCAGGGTGAGCGCGGCTCTTATTTAGAAAATTCAATATTTTACTCAAGGATATTTCTTATTGTACTGCGGAACACTTTCGTATTGAATTTCAACTTTCTCGCTCATCAGTAACTTGCTTCTACTTGAACTCTCAATTTTTTTCCTTTCTTATTATGCACCTTCATACTAAAAAGTATTTGTGTGCCAAATTTATAAAGCAACTTTAAAATTAGATTCTGAGCTATTTTGAGCTTTTCAATAGTAGTTGGGTCTGCCCTTCCATATGCCATTATGCCGTACTCAAGGACTGACTGAACGAGAGCGTAGTACACTTGTTTGAGTAGTGGAACGGTCAAAAAAGTTCTGAGAGAGAGAAAGGGGTAAATGTTTTACTGAAGGATATTATATTTTTTGTACTGCGTACCACCTTTCTATCGAATTTCATATTTCTTCCTCATGGAAGGTGGAACCGATGCGACGTCCAGGGTGAGCGCGGCTCTTATTTAGAAAATTCAATATTTTACTCAATGATATTTCTTATTGTACTGCGGAACACCTTCGTATTGAATTTCAGCTTTCTCGCTCATCAGTATTTTTTTCCTTTCTTATTATGCACCTTCATACTAAAAAGTATTTGTGTGCCAAATTTCAAGTCTCTAGCTTAAGCCATCGTAGAGCTACGTTGATTATCAGTCAGTGAATCAGTATACCAACTGGGCTTTGCGTTTTATAAGTATAGAAGATATGTATATTTTTGTTGTTGCTTTTACAGCAATCTTGAAGATTCACCTCAATAATTCCGAAGGTTTTGTAGTCATGGATCCAATTCGTAGCTTAGTAATCCCTCTCGTTGTGATGTCAAATGGCCCAAATGACCACGATTTCAAAGTTGTAGGTAAGACAAGCTTTATCTATGACATTCATGGTTATGTAGTCATGGATCCAATTCGTAGCCCAATAATCCCTATCGTTGTGATGTCAAATGACCACGATTTCAAAGTTGTAGGTAAGACAAGCTTTATCTATGTCATTCATGGTTATGTAGTCATGGATCCAATTCGTAGCCCAATAATCCCTATCGTTGTGATGTCAAATGACAAATGACAACGATTTCAAAGTTGTAGGTAAGACAAGCTTTATTTATGTCATTCATGGTTTTGTAGTCATGGATCCAATTCGTACCTCAGGTTGTTGTAGTTGTGTTTCTATTTAAATCAACAGTTCTCCCTATAAGTTATTCAAATTAGCATACTATGTCAAGTAAAACCAAAATCTGTACTGTAGGGAAAAAAATATTAAAGATGTTAAAGAGCTAACTAGTTTCGTCCTCTCCTGAGAACATTATCGCAGCTAGTGTCAGAGAAATTACCTTATGAGGTAATGAGGTTACCGCATAAGATCATTTCTCTGACACTAGCTCCGATGATGTTCTCAGGAGAGGTAATGAGGCTACCTCATAAGATCATTTCTCTGACACTAGCTCCGATGATGTTCTCAGGAGAGGTAATGAGGTTACCTCATAAGTTCATTTCTCTGACACTAGCTCCGATGATGTTCTCAGGAGAGGTAATTAGATCATTTCTCTGACACTAGCTCCGATGATGTTCTCAGGAGAGACGGAAATAGTTAGCTCTTTAACATCTTTAATATTTTTTAGTCAAGTGAATATATAGTAATTTTCAACCTTCATTATAGTCTCCCTATATCTAAATTCAGATTTTGGAGAAAATAGTAGAAACTGGTTGATATTTACCAAAAAAGTTTTCGATGGCCCTTGACTGGAATCATGTTTGTTCTGGTGTGTCTATTAGACCCGACTTCAATGTGGACGAATTCAGGTCACTCTTTACATTTAGTATACAGGGTTTGCACTTTTTAGTTGTCCCATGGGATTTTTCATAGAAATTTGGAATTATGGTTGCCATATCCTCCCAGTATGTCACAAAATAGAAATGATTTTTGGTGTAGTTTTTAGCGAGAATTTCAATGAAACCATTTTTACGAAAATCGGACATACGGTTCCGGACTTAGAACCGATATAGTGGTCTAAGGTCCCTTTATAGGATAATGGTTAATACTTTTGATAACTTGGGAATAAATGTGTACTTTTTGAAATTGTAATTTCCTCAATTATCGGAAACTGTATTCATAAAATAACATACCCAGTAATAGAAAGGGCAATGGTTCGAGTCATCTAAATGCATGATTTTATTAGTATATATTATATCTTTCGTTTTTCGTTTGATGAAATCTTGTTTAATAAAAGTGAATCGAAACAGTCTTGCTTACTAGTCAAGTAAGGACACTTGTCTCTTGAAGTCTGTGGAATTAATTTTTCAGATAGAGTAATTTTTTTTCATCCTATACCTTCTTCTCTCTGGACGCTAATAATTACAATGTTTTAGCTCTCTCTATCAAATTGTAATCCCCTCCCCTAATTTCGCTATGAAAAACCTAAGTGATCAATGGCTCTGTCCTTAAAGACTGTTGATGACACGTTAAGTTTAAAATAATTTTTCACCAGCGTACTACCGCGATGTTCTACGTGAGGTTGTTGATCCTTGGTATTGCAAAACATAATAGGTATGTTAACTCGCACTGTTAAGCGCAATTTCACAAGATCTAAGTTAACAAAATTAGTCAACATTCTTATTATCTTTTGCAATACCAAAGAAAAACACACCACAAAATTAAGAAAAGCGTAATAATTTAATTAGTTATATTTATTATTGTCATGTGCAAGGATGAAAACAACCCGAAAAACCTTTTATGACTCAAAATTCAAAACTCCTTTTATTTAAATCTTATGTGGTTCCTCTGTTGGATTACTGTACACCTCTGCTTTCAGTTGAACAATAGAGTCGTCTACAACGAGCTCAGAATGCATGTTGTGTGCGGTATATCTACAAAGTGAAGCATCGGGGGCACATATCTCCATATGTAATATGGAGTAATCTCCACAGGGCGTAATCTCCATAGGGCGCCGTTGCTTGAGGATATTAGGAGAAACATTCTCACTCTATCTCTCCTTTTCAAAGTTCTTAGTTCTCAAATTCCTTCCTACCTATATTCCAAATATCAATTTCGTTCTTCCATAGTGACACGTTCCCATGAGCTTCTCCTACAAAAACCTCCTCACGACACTGTTTCCTATGGTAAATCCTTCCTTATCTCTTCCATCGATCTCTGAAACACAGTACCGTAGATATGTACGTCATTGCTATTTAAGGAAACACAGTTTTTGATAATTGGTTAGTAGGGGAAATTAAAATTTCAAAAATGTAGGTTTCTGCATACATTTTTTTCCAAAATTATCAAAAGTATTAACCATTATCCTATGAAGAAACCTTTTTTAAATTACAAAGTATACTATTCATACGATCATGTGTGTTCTCTTTACCAAATACAAAAGCTTTCCGAAAGAAAAAAAATCGCGTTGGGCGCATACTTATTCAAATGTTTGCACAACTTCTGCTATTGTGAATCATTCTTACAAGAATTAAGACTGCTTGTGAGATCTAGGTCTAGTCGAAAACAAAATATTTTTAAAATTCCTGACTGTGGAATCTGTCCTTGGCACTCAATATTTGAAAGTGGTAACGCTTTTTCGACAAGGAATGTGAATTTTTTCATAAAAACATCCCCCCATTCTTTGGGGGTCTTGGACTGATTCCTCAAGCTTAGTCTTATAAAATGTTAGTATAGTTCTTATATTAGATTTAAGGTATACTGTGTTAGAGAAGTAGCAACTTTGTATATTGTACCTTATAAAAATAAACAATTATTATTATTAGTTCAATATATCGGTTCTAAGTCTACGATTTTCGTGATAATGCTTTCATTGGAATCCTCGTTAAAAATTACACCAAAAATCACTATCATTTCTATTTTGTGACATACTTGGAGGATATGCCAACCATAAGACGAAATTTCCATAAAATCCTATGGGACAACTAAAAAGTGCAAACCCTGCAGAGAAGACGCTCAGGCCAAATATTTCAGGTTATCAAATCAAATTAACAGAATAGTAAAAGTAAACCAATCGACTCCCATACTGGATTGGGCTTGTTTTCTTTGTTTGGAGGTGTATCAATGATCATGACTTATCTCTGAGTATTTTGGGCTAGCATATTCTTTGTCTAGTTGAGTATGTTAACTCATCCGCTTATTAAGGTTCTAAATTAGAAATTTTTCACTCCTTAAGTTTTCCAATAGACGGATAATAATTAGACGTGTCCGAAAAGTCACATATTTTGGTAAAATGTGCGCAAGTGCCAAGGAATGAAAAAATATTACAATTCTTTCCGATTGCTGTGATATTGTACGGAGACCTCTTCTTACCGTTCTAAAATGTTCTTTGGGGGCGATTTTAACATACATCAGCTACCCCTTTTTTTTGGTCCAAATTTTCAAACACGAGCTTTTGTGGTTTGACCATAAGGAGAATTGACATGTATCTTAATTTTCACTCTCGCGAGGAATTTAAGCATAGTACCTGTCTGGGGCAATCGGACGAAAGTAGACAAACGCGCTTCAGATTTTATTATTCATTTTTCAGGTGATAACTATTCAAGAATGTTACCATCTGTTAGAGCCGACGTAACTGGCCAGTATGTTATGCGTTCCCCATTTATTGTTCAGATTTATAACGCTCCTGTGGGTCATCAGCCAACAAATAATTTGTATTATATTCGAAGATCGTATTGCTCCATGATGTACACAACGTATAAGACCACCCTCTTATATCCAGTCCGTTCTTTAGATAGAAGAGATGAATACGGACATATGATAGCAATAATATATTGTGATATACTTCAAAATAGGACCGAACCGGAAAGTAATTTTAAACCAAAATTTACAGTAGAAACAAGATCGACAAGTTATATGTTATATTTTAATTATCTTCGTATATACAGACTGGTGAGACTTTATGGACACAGGGTGTCCATAAAGTCTCACCCCACCCCCCGTATCTCGAGAATGGCTGAAAATATATAAGAAAACGCAAAAACACATATCCCTTAGATTTTAGGGGCATTAATTTTAGACTAAAAAAATTTTGGCCTCGGCCAGCCATTTAGGCTGGGCACCGACTGGTTTCAAAATCTTAAATGAGAAGGTATATCAAGTGACACATTGTTTTAAAGGTCTCGTTAATACGAGTTAATTACGGAAAACCAGAGCTCTCTAGGATCTACCGTTCACGAATTACGGGGTGGATCATGTGACCCATTCCCTTTGCGGCCGCACTGAAATGGTACGTAAAAATGCCTAGAAATATTTTTTTATGATCCCAAATAAGTAATTTAGTAAAAAAATAGTGTCTCGCCCACTTCGACCGCAGAGTTCGAACTTTCTTAGACCAAAATTTTCAAAACAGCTGGATATGTTTGGTGATGTAAGAAGTCTCGATTTCTGCATTCAAAGTGGGCTAGACAACCATCTTTTTTGTTAAATTACTTATTTAGGATCATAAAAACTTATTTTTAGGCATTTTTACTTACCATTTCGGTGCGGCCGCAAAGGGAATGGGTCACATGTTCCACCCCGTAATTGGTGAACAGTAGATCCTAGAGAGCTCTGGTTTTCTGTATTGAACTCGTATTAACGAGACCTTTAAAACAAGATGTCACTTGATATACATTCTTATTTAAGATTTTGAAGTCAGTCCGTGCCCAGTCAAAACGGCTGGCCGAGGCCAAAAATTTTTTAGTCTAAAATTAATCCCCCTAAAATCTAAGGAATACGTGTTTTTGCATTTTCTTATATTTTCAGCCATTCTCTGTTTCTTTGTGTTATTGTGTCACAACTTTGGTGCTCACTGCAGCATTGTAGGATTTTCCCAATATCAAACATTATCCAATTCCTTTAAATTTTTCAACTTTACCTGCAATGCTGGCACCGGATCGCTATGCGTTTTTATCTCCATAGATTTTCATTGTCCTCACGAGGCTGAGTGGGCCCTGAAAACATCCACACCATCTGTTACAAATTTTTGCCCCCGCCAGAATTCGAACCTGGGTCTCCCGAGTGCAAGACTAGTGCAGTCACCACTGAGCCAGGGGAGCTGGTACTAAAAAAAATATTATGGAACCATATTGTATATGTGACTCTGGCGGTGACGAAAAGGTATGGGGTGCAATTATTAGATTTTCATCAAAATCGGTCAAGCCTAAGTGGCCAAAGTTTCCTTCACGGTGGATGGTGTGCGGTGCACAGTGTTCGTCGGGACGGGACGGCGCCGGTGATCGTATGGATTCTTTTTATTCGATTTTTGGATTCTACTTACCTTGAAAAGTAAACTATTAAATTTTGGAGGAGTAATTTAACCCCAGTGTGTCACATTGGCCGTATTTTCTTCTTCTTCCGAATTATCGATGAAAAGGAAGATTGGTATTCATTAGAGATTTTCAAGTTATGAGCCATCATCTCATTTTTTTAAATCAGCCGTATCTTCTTCAAACCCGACCAAATTCGTTCATATCTTCCTTCAAACTCGACCCAATTCGTTCGTATCTTCCTTCAAACCCGACCCAATTCGTTCACATCTTCCTCAAACCCAATTCGTTCATATCTTCCTTCAAACTCGACCCAATTCGTTCATATCTTCCTTCAAACCCGAACCAATTCGTTCACATCTTCCTTCAAACCCGACACAATTCGTTCATATCTACCTTCAAACCCGACCCAATTCTTTCACATATTCCTCAAACTCGACCCAATTCGTTCATATCTTCCTTCAAACGCGACCCAATTCGTTCATATTTTCCTTCAAACCCGACCGAATTCGTTCATATCTTCCTTCAAACCCGACCCAATTCGTTCATATTTTCCTTCAAACCCGACCCAATTCGTTCATATCTTCCTTCAAACCCGACCCAATTCGTTCGTATCTTACTTCAAACCCGATCAATCTGTTCATATCTTCCTCAAACCCGACCCAATTCGTTCATATCTTCCTTCAAACCCGAACCAATTCGTTCATATCTTCCTTCAAACCCGACCCAATTCGTTCGTATCTTCCTTCAAAACCGGCCCAATTCGTTCACATCTTCCTTCAAACCCGAACCAATTCGTTCATATCTTCCTCAAACCCGACCCAATTCGTTCATATCTTCCTTCAAACCCGACCCAATTCGTTCATATCTTCCTTATAACCCGACCCAATTCGTTCATATCTTCCTTCAAACCCGACCCAATTCGTTCATAACTTCCTCAAACCCGGCCCAATTCGTTTATATCTTCCTTCAAATCCGACCCAATTTGTTCATATCTTCCTTCAAAATTCGTTCATATCTTCCTTCAAATCCGACCCAATTTGTTCATATCTTCCTTCAAACCCGACCCAATTCGTTTATATCTTCCTTGCATCTTAAAATTACGACTCGTTCTCGAGAGTGGTTCGCAAATTACAAAACACCTTGCATATTATGTTTGTATTGGGCAGTTCCAATGGTACCGAATGGGCTATGTTTATAATAGTCATTCTCAAAATCCAGTGCCAATAAAAATTCAATAGAAAAACTGCATATTAAGAACACTTCAATATTAATATGCAGTTTTTCTATTGAAAATTTCTCATTAATACGGCCCTGTTGTGAATGAGTATGAGGATTAGTAATTTTTTTTTTTTTTGATAAAATGGTTCATTATTGAGGCCACTCCCTATTTTAAGTCTTAAATCATATACTTAATTCAGACCTTCTAACCCAAAATGGCCGTTTTCTAAAAGTAGTCATAACCTCTGGTAGAAATACGAGATTTGGTTTTCCCGACCTACGGCACTGATAAAACTTAAACATTGTTATTTTTATTACTTATGTAGATGGAAAACCTTTTTTGAGCCACTCCTAAAGAATTTCTACATCAAAATAATATTCGGTTTTCGTTATACAGGGTATAACATATTTTGGTTTTGAACCCGTCTGGCTCCGCCCCTGATTATTTTTTTGAAAAAACAAAATTGGGAATATTCCTTACTTTATTGGCACTTTTATTTTTCAAAAAAATATTTGTACCATTCCATTTAAATTTCCCGAGAAGTCGAATCTTTGTGTCAAAAAAGCCACTTCCGGGATTCGAACCTGAATACTGATATTACCATTCGAATGGCCATGGGCCCTTTTCTATCCCTAGAAACAAACAGAATTCCAAAATTCCAAGCGGTTCAAAAGTTATGGGCACCGGGCAGGACTTCTGGGACATACTGTATAACAGAGTGGTCTATTACGCGGTCTAAATATCTCCGAAACTGTTGGTATACTGACTCACTGATAAATAATCAACGTAGCTCCACAATGGCTAAACCTAGAGACTTAAAATTTGGCAAACCGATTCCTTTTAGTATGTAGGTGCGTAATAAGAAATCGAAAGTTCAAGTGGAAGCATGTTACCGCCAAAAATGTCGCATTTTAGCGGGGGTTTTTCTGGGCAAACTAAAGGAAATAACGAAAAAAGACCCAGAATACACCACCCCCCAAAATAATATATAAGAATCCCACAAAAAATATAGAAATTGGAATTTTCCGGTTTCTCTCCGATTTATGGCCGGTATTCACCGCCCGAAAAATCGGCATTGAGAAGTACCATATGGGGATGAGCGAGAAAGCTGAAATTGAATACGAAGATGTTCCGCAGTACAAAAAGTTATATCCTTGAGTAAAATATTGAATTTTCTAAATTATAGCCATGCTCACAAAAAATCTAAAATTGAGAAGCTTTAATTTTGCAATCTCGAAATTGTTGTTGAATTACGTAGCCGTAGAAAAGTACGAGGAAATAGTTAGGTTTTCATAAACTTGAGATTAAATTTGTGCTCCACGGGGACCTTAAAACGTGTTTTGTCAATGAAAACTCAACATTACAATACTTGCTTACCTTTTATAGATTCTTGTGTGATTTTCACACAAGAATCTTTGTTTCATGTTGAGTTTAACCATTGCATTTCAGTGTGAAAGAATGGATACAATACTGTTTCAAGCTGGCGTCCCCGGTATGCTCTATCCTGTTGATGGTTTATATAGGAGAAAATTATATTTTCTTGGACAGCTTATTAAGAATAAAGTGTTTGTTGATCTTTATAAACAGTTGATGGATAATCCACAATAAAATACTGTAAGTATATACTATTGTGTCTTGGATCACTTATTAAAAATAAAGTGTTTGTTGATCTTTATAAACAGTTGATGGATAATCCACAATGAAATACTGGAAGTATCTACTATCATATCTTGGATCACTTATTAAAAATAAAGTGTTTGTTGATCTTTATAAACAGTTGATGGATAATCCACAATGAAATACTGGAAGTATATACTATCATATCTTGGATCACTTATTAAAAACAAAGTGTTTGTTAATCATTATAAACAGTTGATGGATAATCCAGAATGAAATACTGGAAGTATATACTATCATATCTTGGATCACTTATTAAAAACAAAGTGTTTGTTAATCATTATAAACAGTTGATGGATAATCCAGAATGAAATACTGGCAGTATATACTATCGTGTCTTGGATCACTTATTAAAAATAAAGTGTTTGTTGATCTTTATAAACAGTTGATGGATAATCAACAATGAAATACTTAAAGTATATACTATCGTGTCTTGGATCACTTATTAAAAATAAAATATTTGTTGATCTTTATAAACAGTTGATGGATAATCCACAATGAAATACTGGAAGTATATACTACCGTGTCTTGGATCACTTATTAAAAATAAAGTTTTTGTTGATCTTTATAAACAGTTGATGGATAATCCACAATGAAATACTGAAAGTATATACTATCGTGTCTTGGATCACTTATTAAAAATAAAGTGTTTGTTGATCATTATAAACAGTTGATGGATAATCCGCAATGAAATACTGGAAGTATATACTATCATATCTTGGATCACTTATTAAAAACAAAGTATTTGTTCTCACCTGTCACATGTCTCACAGTGAGTATATAATATAAAAGGCGGCAAAATGCGTTCAGCTCAAAAACTAAAGAAAATTTAAATTATAATTCGAATATACATATTCGGGTATTTTTTTTTATCATTATCATGTCCAAAATTAGAAAATGGGCCTGCCCCAGCATCACTTGTTGACAAAATTCACAAAATGTAATCAGTGTTTCCACTGGGTCTAAAAAAATTTGCATGTAATTGGGATATTTTTCTTCCTTTCTCTATAAGTGCCAACTTTAGAGAGGAATTTTTTTGCTTACAATTATGAGCATTTGCCACCGGGGAGAATTTTTTTTTAGATTTGTTGAGGAAATCCAAAAAAATTTTTTAACCAATTTTAACCCAATTAGAGAGGTTAGGAAACGTTTTTACGGACATGTCTCTATTGTGTATGCACAACCGTCCAACATGGACCCAAGACGGCCAATAAAAATGGGAGTTTAAAATTTCTTTTTTGATTTTTTTAAAAAACTTACCTCAACACATCTCCCCGGTGTTTTGTAAGCAAACTTTATAAATTTGGTATCTTATCTTATCGCAGAGAAAATATTTTCTATTTTTTTTTCTTCTCTTTTTAACTGACGGAAAAGAACCCTGATTAAATAAAAAGTGTTTATTAATTTAAATTCTGTTAGAAAATAAGTGTTTTCACAATAAAATAAACATCGAAATGAGATTTCTCTTGAAAACATAAAATTTTTTGTTTGGATTTGTGATTTGCGTTAATTCAGCCTTCTGAAGACAATTTACTTTACTTTTTATATAAGTATGTCTCTGGAGTAGTGTGAAAATTGTAAATAAAACACTTTCAAGATAAGCACAGGCATACAATTTTTTTTTTTTTTTTTGAAATTGGAATGTAGTCAAACATTCACGGGCCGCTACTGCAATCCCATAACAAGCCGTCCGAATTTCGCTGTCATGTATTATTTTTAATCGATAACACTTTTCTTGTGAATTAGACAGAAGTCAATATTTGAGGAATGTGTCATTATTATAATAACACGTCATATGACCTTCGCATTTAATTTTAAGGCCTAAGAAGACGCCAAATTAAAACATTTAAGTGACAGGTCATGCCCGTCAGCATTTTGCTGTATCCTTATTGTGTCTGTGTGTGTCATGGCGTGAATTAATTTTTATCAAAAAAAAATTGGTTAGAGAATCATAATATTACTAAGTTAGATTTTTACTTTTTGATTGAATAAATTGATTGCGAACTTAATTTTCCTTCACTGTAAAAATTTCAATTCAATGTGAGAAAAATTGAGCATAAAGTATACTGAGCAATATTTTAGGTCGCAATATGCTCCTCCCGTGCTCTTTCCCGAAAAATTCCAGCGGAAACTAATGGAGATAAACGAAAAATGACCGGGAGTAGACCCTCCTCCCCGCCAAAACAGTATATCAGGTTCCCATAAAATATATGATGAAATCTCATTTTTCTGGATTCTTTTCGAAAGCTAAAATAATAATAAAAAAAAATTGATACAGAGTTGTTCCAAAGCACAGAAAGTAATATCCTAGGCGTCATTAGAGATCAAAAATTGAGATATACGACTTCGAATTGAGTGAAAGAGATCAAATTTGATACAAATTGTTCCCATGCGCGGATATAGACCTCTTTTTTTGGGGGGGGGGGNTTTTTTGGGGGGGGGGGGGGGCACAATCGCACAATATACCTAATAGTAAATTTGGGGTGGAGGGTGAGGGACTCGTAACCTAGAGACAGGGGGTTCGAGTCCTGGGCAGTACTTTTTAATACAATGTTTATCGAGGTACGATACATAATTTGTTAAAATCTGATGTAGAGCTTACCACAAATGCCTTTCAATAGGGTATTAAGCGATTTTATAACGTGATGAAGAAAAAAGTGCCATGACTGATGACAGAATTTTTGATGGTTTTTTATTTACGTATTTCTATTTAGTCTCAGGATTGGGAATTATTTAGGGGCCCGTGCCCCCCCCCTCTCAATGGGATAAAAGATACCGCGGATCACCATTCTTTTGATTTTTTTTTAAAAAAATACGTGATTNCCGCTTAAAAACTGGGGGGGGGCACGTTCCCCCTGCCCTCTCCTATATCCGCGCATGATTGTTCCACAGTATGAGAAATAATAGCAGTAAAATGCTGAAAATTATATAAGTGTTTATAGAATTTTTAAATAGCGATTTCAAATTTTTGTGGCACGCCTAGCATAGAATTGAAATTTCTTGACAACAGGGCGAGGGATACACACGGACAAATGGTCTCTGGTGACCTCAAAACGTTTCAGAATTGAAAACTTGACATCGAACATTTCGGGGCATTACAACACTTTCCTCTTTATAGGATAAAGAGTTTTAAACGTAATAAAAATATCTAACTTCTCCCCCAAGCCTAACAGTATTCTACATCACAGAATATCCCTTTAAAAAAGGCTATTTATACATCCTCTCTCACATACCCCGAAGTCCTAAATGGTATTAAAAGAAATCCCAGAAATTTACTCAACAAAGTAACCAAGTACCCTTCTTATCCCTAATACATGCTCAGAAAAATATATAAAAATATTTCTCAGTCATTTTAAAAAAAGAGAAAAAAAATATTTGTTAATTGCATGGTATTATATCCCAAATTAAATCACCTGATGGTGTGACCAATTATTCAGGAGCGGGTCCCATGTGGACCCCAGGGGTCCAACTTTTGTTTTTTAAATACAAACCTCCATCTTGTAATACATTTCCAGAAAGACAATAGAGTTATAAGCAATTTTCAAAAAAATTTACACGCCTAGCGTGTTTGATTTTAAAATGGCGGCCATTTGAAATTTCCAAGACGTGGACTTCCAAGAGTGTCTAAAACTAGGCGAATTATTTCGAATGGGATATTGAATGATTGCATAGGACACCAATGTCAAGGAACCTGTTTTATAGACATAATTTGCCTAGTTTTAGACACTCTTAAAAGTAATTTCTTTGGAAATTTCAAATGGCCGCCATTTTGGAACCAAACGCGCTAGACATGTGATTTCTGTATATTTGCAGAGTACTTCCAATTTCATTGTCTTTCTGAAAATGTATCACAAGATGGGGTTTCGTATTTAAAAAACAATAAATGGACCATCTGGGGACCACATGGGACCCTCCTCTGAAAAATTGGTCACACCATCAGGTGGTTTAATTTGGGACAATAATACCATGTAAAATTTCAAAACTCCTCATAAAGATATTCAGGTGGTCTCGGACTTTTGGGAAACACAGTAAAAAAAAAAAAAATCAGGAGCCTAAATTCTGCGTTTTCGTCTGACTGAGTAGATACTTAGGGCTATTTTTATCAATGGGTACAGTGATCACTGACTCAGGGCGTCAAATTATCAAAGTCGAAAATTTTCCGCATATTTTCAAAATGTTTTAAATGATGATCTTTATATTTTTGAGGACGTTTCATCGATTCGACTTTTTTTGAACTTCGAACTCGATTGTTGTTTTTGTAACTAAAGAAATCGACAATGACTTTTTCAGGTTGACGCACTGATAAAAACTTCCTGTTTTCGCTTCGACGACAATCTACGACAGCGAAACCTTACGATTCCTTCCAAGTTAGGCTATGTTCAGATGAACGCGCGGTACTAGTTCTACAAACTTGTATCGACTTTTACATATGATCCCGCAGGGTTGTTACCCGGGGTACCGCGCGGTCATGACATTTCATGACACAAGCAATTTTTCATTAATGAACCTTTGGGTTTCGGTTTATTATTTCCAATAATGAAACTTAAGAATCGTCAACAAAAAATATAAAAAAAATGCCCATCCTCAAAATTTGACTTCTTACGTTTCAAGGTACGTAGAATGCAATAATCGAGCAATATAAAAATCGATGCAATAAAATAATAGAAAAAAAACTCCATTTTTCCCTCGGGTTGGGCACTTTTCTAAAAGTAAAATTTTAGTATGGAACCCTATATATATATATGTATATCTGGGGAGAGTTTCAGCGCACA
>CM022882.1:4425479-4447403 GCA_012654025.1 Pachypsylla venusta | reverse complement strand
ATGTTGAGAGAGTAGGTGTTAGGGGAGAAGATGTTGCAATTCATAATGATTACCCTGCTTCATGAGGCGCTTCATTGGGTTATTGTTTGCAATGTTGAGAGAGTAGGTGTTAGGGGAGAAGAGGTTGCAATCCATAATGATTACCCCGCTTCTTGGGCCGCTTCATTGGGTTATTGTTTGCAATGTTGAGAGAGTAGGTGTTAGGGGAGAAGAGGTTGCAATCCATAATGATTACCCCGCTTCTTGTGCCGCTTCATTGGGTTATTGTTTGCAATGTTGAGAGAGTAGGTGTTAGGGGAGAAGAGGTTGCAATTCATAATGATTACTCTGCTTCATGGGGTTTTTGTTTGCAATGTTGAGAGAGTAGGTGTTAGGGGAGAAGAGGTTGCAATTCATAATGATTACTCTGCTTCATGGGGTTTTTGTTTGCAATCCATTTTTCTAAAAAAATGAGGGGGGCAGCATATATAGTTTTGCTTTATGATTGTACGGGTTGTTGCCCATTTTTTAAAAAAAATGAGGGGGGCAGCATATATAGTTATGCTTTATGATTTTACGGATTGTTGCCCATTTTTTTAAAAAAAATGAGTGGGGCAGCATATATAGTTATGTTTTATGATTTTACGGGTTGTTGCCCATTTTTCTAAAAAAATGAGGGGGGCAGCATATATAGTTTTGCTTTATGATTGTACGGGTTGTTGCCCATTTTTTTAAAAAAAATGAGGGGGGCAGCATATATAGTTATGTTTTATGATTTTACGGGTTGTTGCCCATTTTTTTAAAAAAATGAGGGGGGCAGCATATATAGTTATGCTTTATGATTTTACGGGTTGTTGCCCATTTTTTAAAAAAAATGAGGGGGGCAGCATATATAGTTATGCTTTATGATTTTACGGGTTGTTGCCCATTTTTTAAAAAAAATGAGGGGGGCAGCATATATAGTTATGCTTTATGATTTTACGGGTTGTTGCCCATTTTTTTAAAAAAATGAGGGGGGCAGCATATATAGTTATGCTTTATGATTTTACGGGTTGTTGCCCATTTTTTTAAAAAAAAGAGGGGGGCAGCATATATAGTTATGCTTTATGATTTTACGGGTTGTTGCCCATTTTTTTAAAAAAATGAGGGGGGCAGCATATATAGTTATGCTTTATGATTTTACGGGTTGTTGCCCATTTTTTTAAAAAAATGAGGGGGGCAGCATATATAGTTATGATTTATGATTTTAAGGGTTGTTGCCCATTTTTTTAAAAAAATGAGGGGGGCAGCATATATAGTTATGATTTATGATTTTAAGGGTTGTTGCCCATTTTTTTAAAAAAATGAGGGGGGCAGCATATATAGTTATGATTTATGATTTTAAGGGTTGTTGCCCATTTTTTTAAAAAAATGAGGGGGGCAGCATATATAGTTATGATTTATGATTTTAAGGGTTGTTGCCCATTTTTTTAAAAAAATGAGGGGGGCAGCATATATAGTTATGCTTTATGATTTTAAGGGTTGTTGCCCATTTTTTTAAAAAAATGAGGGGGGCAGCATATATAGTTATGATTTATGATTTCACGGGTTGTTGCCCATTTTTCCATGTTTTTAGAAATACAGGACAAACTATAGGCTAGTTTTGCAATACCAAGATACGTAAAACAATCTACCTATAAAATTTACAATGATACTTTGGTTAAAGATTTTATCTCGAAGGGACTTTCCGGAATCACCAAAAAAGACAAAAAAGAATTCATGAGGAGCTTCATTGGGTTATTGTTTACAATGTTGAGAGGGTAGGTGTTTAGGGGAGAAGATGTTGCAATTCTTTATATTTTCAAGATTAGTTTTTAAATAAGTATCCTTTAGATCTGTTTATTTATCCAGAGACCATGGATTACCTTTGTCAGAGGTTTCGGAGCACTGCACGGGATCTTGTACGCAGGGACAAAATTGTTTTTGATCTCAGTCCTTCAAATTCTTAAATATAATAATAATGGACTTATAAATGATTGACAATATCGATTCAGAGTTTAATTAATTAAATTAGAAATTAAAATGAGAAAATTAAAATTAACTCTGGTCTGATGATGACAGTCTGAGTACTGTTGAAAGCTCACCAAGTTAAGTTAAGTTATTAGTTTTAATTTGAATATTTTAATTTTAATTTTTAGTTTTTAATTTCAATTTTCTCATTTTAATTTCTAATTTAATTAATTAAACTCTGAATCGATATTGTCAATCATTTATATATCTATATCTTACGATTCTTCTAATTATTTTAATAATAAACTTATTATACTGCTTTACTAATTTCCTTAAGGGTCTTGTTTTGCCAGCACTAAACCCAATTATTATTATTATTATATGCTCAAAATCTTATACTAACAGAGGATAACATACTATGCTTCGGCTAGGTTTCGAACCTGCAACCCCTGGATTACCAAGCAGAAAATGTGAACACTAAGCTAACGGGGTTGGTTAGTTAAATAAAACCGAAATGTCGAAAACACCTATTTCCCAAAAGCAATAGCAATCAAAAAATAGTCTGATATTTATTATTCATGCAATAAAATTAATTAGCTTCCTCTTTAGGCCTAATATAAAATCCCTTGTATCTGAGCCTTACCTGGGCTTTTTGTGCTTTGAAAATGGTTTCATCTTTACAATTGTGGGAAACTCCGAGGGCTAAAATTAATTCCTCCTGAAAGGTTCCTATCCTATACAGTTATACACAGTTACCCCGGAGGTTTTTTTTTACATTTGAACTTTTTCCCCCCACCATGCAACGCTGTTTTTGTACTGAAATATAAAGGTAATTTTTTCGGATAATTAAAAACTTGGGAGTTGATTATATTTGTGTTATCCTGGGGAAAAAAGTTAATAATTTTTTTTTTTGTGTATGAATTTGATTTCCAGTTAATGCTACTAGGCGATTCTGGTGTGGGAAAAACCTGTCTCTTTCTGCGGTACCGTGATGATAAATTTGTATCAGGAGCTTTCATATCAACGGTTGGAATTGATTTCAGGGTGAGAATATAACTCTTGTGTAGGGATGGCACGATATATCGAAAATCGATATATTTTCTTCCGATGTATCGATCCACCTGAATATCTATTGAACGGCTTTATATGGAGATTTGAAATTTTGCATGGTATTATATCCCAAATTAAACCAATGCAAATATGGTGGTTCTATCCTCTTTCTGAAAACCAATTTTCAGAAAGAGGATAGAATTAGAAGGACTTTGCAAAAAAATTTACACGTCTAGCGTGTTTGGTTTCAAAATGGCGGCCATTTGAAATTTCCAATAGGAGAATTATTTGCAATTGGATATTGAATGATTCCATAGAACACCAATGTCGAGGAACCTTTTTTTTAAGACATAAATAGCCTAGTTTTAGACACTTCGCCTAGTTTTAGACACTCTTGGAAGTCATGTCTTGGAAATTTCAAATGGCCGCCATTTTGAAACAAATTTTTCTGCAAAGTACTTAAAATTTTATTGTCTTTATGAAAATGTATCACAAGATGGGGGTTTGTATTTAAAAAACAAAAGCTGGACCCCCTGGGGGCCACATGGGAGCCGCCCCTGAAAAATTGGTCACACCATCAGGTGGTTTAATTTGGGATATAATACCATGCAAAATTTCAAAACTCTTCATAAAGCCGTTCAAAAGATATTGGTGATCTCGGACTTTCGGGACACCCTGTATAATAATTTTTATCTATTGAAGGCTGTTATACAGCCTGCAATATTGATGAAGTTCTACACTCAAGACCAGAAAATGCCTATAAATTGTTCCTGTATGAAACGCTGGAAATTAATAAAGCAGTAGTAGAGTTGTTTTCAACAAGCAGCTTGAAACCAATGAAAAATTCGAACTTATTAGATAATAAATCAATAACTAAATCTAATAACCAAACATTAAAAATTATTATCTATGGGTACATACACCTATTAAAAAAAAAAAAANAAAAAAAAAAAAAAAAATAACACACTCTCTCTCTCTCTTTTCCCTCCCTATACTATATAATGGTATTATATCATATAATGGTATTATAGACACTCCAATATTTCAAAATTTGATTTCTCGCATAGAAGCTCTGATGATGTATTCAGGAGAACATGAAACTAGTTAGCTCAATTTAACATCTAATTAATTTTTAGTCAAGTGAAGATATAGTACTTTTAACGTCAATATGGTTTTACTTGACATATTATCTCAATTTAACGAATTCTTGTATATTCAATCTATCTTTTCTGATCTTTTTGGAGAGGGCTCTATTCGCGGTCATTTTTTTTTTTTTTTAATCTGTTACCGATTTGGCTGTCCAATTTTACCTCGATGGATGAAGGGAGGATGACATCACTGCAGGAGGCAGGAGGTGTAGCCCGTTCGAACATTTCCAGTTTTTAAAGCAATTAGTCAAATTATCCCCTTTGAGTTTTTGGCTAAACTGTTTTAAAGAATCAAAGTTAAATAATTCAGGAAATCTACACAATTTGATGAATTTACTTAACATATTATTAAACTACACCCTTGATTAAAAGTTATATCCTTTTTCAAAGTCTTGACCTAATAGAAACCTAAAATTCAAGAAATATAAAATACTTAATATCATGTATGAGGTTGTGTAAATTACCTAAAAAGCTGTGTTAAGTTATATTATGAAATCCCGACTGGCTCACTTAGGTACCATTTTTGACTCCCTCCCCAGTATTAATTATAGGCAAGTATTTGTAAGAACTTAAGGAAAAACGAAATTGTAGTTTCAGTTCAAACGCTGATATAAGAATCATTGGACTAGTCTATGAAGCATACTATTGTGAGAGACTTATAAAACGGTTTGTGAGTTGGGTGAGATGTTGATTGAGTGAAAGGACCTTTGTCTGCTGGATATGATGGAAGGAAGTTCGATGTAACACTTGATCAGATCTTATAATTGTGGTGAAACAGGCGCTGGTCTTGGTCGTTCGGAGCTTATGCACTTCCTATGTCTAAAACTGATCTGATCCCCTCTTACGAAATCTCCTAGGACTTTATACTGCTATCGACTTTCATCTCTTCTCTTGTTTATTTTTCTTGCCATGTTCGAGATGACGTCGTACAGTGCTCCTCTATCTTAGTTCGACAGTGACTGGGACTCTCTGCTTTACTGCTATATGGGATCTAGTTTTGCTAAGGTTTAATAGGTTTGGGAGGAGGAGCCAAGCTTCCCTCCGACACTATTATGAGCAGGACGTAAGTAAGGGGGGGGGGGCAAATGGCCCGTTTTTGTATGGGGCGCAAAAATGTGTAGTTGCCAGGGGTGCGTACTAGCCCAGTTACGTCCCTGATTATGAAAGAATCAAACATATACACTATAAACCTCGCCCTGTTTCGCCAAAAAAAATCTTGAATTTGTATTCAGGGCTCTAAAAGTCTTGCACCTTAGCATAAGCTGGGCTTTTTCTACTTGGAAAGTAACTTGTTGCCTACTTAGCCCAAAGCAAAGATTTGAGAAACCTTTTGAATAAGTATATTTCTTGTGGAGAGCCGGGGATGTAGGAGTACCATGCCCCATACCCCATTCTCAATGCTAGCTGGTATTAGGTTTCGTATTATTATTATCTTGTTTGTATGTCCTGCTCCGTAGAAGAAGATTGGCAGGGAATAGAGGGGAAGGGGGTGGGGGATATTTTTGGATGAAGAAAGGGAGACACGATAATATTATGTCAAAAACAAAGTTTCATATTGGGGAAATCAAGAGGAAACACGCGCAGGAGGGGGGGAGACTCATATCAAGGGAATTTCATCTTTTTTGATTATTTATCCGGAAATAATTTTGTATTTGTTTGACCTCTCAGACTTATTTATTCTGACAGGATGTTTCAATGTAAACATTGTCTCATGAATTCGTTGGGAATGTGCAAGCTGTGGGGACTATGACCCCTTCAAAATGGGGGGGGGGAGAGTTGTTCCAGATTATTTTTATTAATCATATTTGTATAGTTATACTAATTTTAGAGAAAGCAGAAGTGTTTTTTTTTTTTAAAAAAAAAAAAAATAGGTATAGAAACTAATTTTTAGAGGTCAATATTTCACGAATAATTATTAAAAAATCGTAAAATTGTATTGAAGCGAATTCCAAATGTATCCACTAAGGTGGCAGCACTTCCCCCGTCTTGAATGACCAATAGATGTTAAAGAGACGTCAAAAAAAGCCCATAAGAGGCTTACATAGCCCCAAAGAGGAATTTAGTTCACGAATATACGAATACAAGACAAATTTAAAAAAAAAAATCATAAAATAAGGCTGCCGTACTAGAATACTCATGTGGGTGTATTGTTGTTTTATTTTTGATTAATTAATGTTTTTATCAACTAGTTTGTTTTGTCAGTTTCCATTTTAGTTATTAAAAACATAACTAATTGCATTTTATCAAATTAAATTGAATTTCATAAACACAATATTGATAACTTTAAAAGCTTTTCCTTCTGGAATGTTTTTTCATGAATTAATTCACAGGGTGATCCAAATATTCAATATTGATAACTTTAAAAGCTTTTCCTTCTGGAATGTTTTTTCATGAATTAATTCACAGGGTGATCCAAATATTCAATATTGATAACTTTGANCAGGACGTAAGTAAGGGGGGGGGCAAATGGCCCGTTTTTGTATGGGGCGCAAAAATGGGTAGTTGCCAGGGGTGCGTACTAGCCCAGTTACGTCCCTGATTATGAAAGAATCAAACATATACACTATAAACCTCGCCCTGTTTCGCCAAAAAAAATCTTGAATTTGTATTCAGAGCTCTAAAAGTCTTGCACCTTAGCATAAGCTGGGCTTTTTCTACTTGGAAAGTAACTTGTTGCCTACTTAGCCCAAAGCAAAGATTTGAGAAACCTTTTGAATAAGTATATTTCTTGTGGAGAGCCGGGGATGTAGGAGTACCATGCCCCATACCCCATTCTCAATGCTAGCTGGTATTAGGTTTCGTATTATTATTATCTTGTTTGTATGTCCTGCTCCGTAGAAGAAGATTGGCAGGGAATAGAGGGGAAGGGGGTGGGGGATATTTTTGGATGAAGAAAGGGAGACACGATAATATTATGTCAAAAACAAAGTTTCATATTGGGGAAATCAAGAGGAAACACGCGCAGGGGGGGGGGAGACTCATATCAAGGGAATTTTATCATTTTTGATTATTTATCCGGAAAGAATTTTGTATTTGTTTGACCTCTCAGAGCTCAGGGAGTGTCTTATTTATTCTGACAGGATGTTTCAATGTAAACGTTGTCACATGAATTCGTTGGGAATGCGCAAACTGTGGGGACTATGGTCCCTTCAGAATGGGGGCCGAGTTGTTCTAGATTATCCTCATTAATCATATTTGTAGTTATACCTTCTAATTTTAGAGAAAGAAGAAGGTTTTAAATTGTTTTATTTTAGAGAAAGCAGAAGGTTTTAAATTGTTTTGTTTTAGAGAAAGCAGAAGGTTTTAAATTGTTTTATTTTAGAGAAAGCAGATGGTTTTAAAGTGTTTTATTTTCGAGAAAGCAGAAGGTGTTAAAGTGTTTTATTTTGGAGAAAGCAGAAGGTGATAAATTGTTTTATTTTAGGGAAAGCAGAAGGTATTAAAGTGTTTTATTTTAGAGAAAGCAGAAGGTGTCAAAGTGTTTTATTTTAGAGAAAGCAGAAGGTATTAAAGTGTTTTATTTTAGAGAAAGCAGAAGGTGTTAGTGTTTAAAAAATATATATAGAAACTAATTTTTATAGGTTAATATTTAACAAATAATTATTAAAAAATCGTAAAATATAGCAGCACGAGAGTGACCATGCTTCACAGGTGCCAAACAAAACTGGCAGAAAAATTGTATACCTACATCTTATTTATGGATTATTACACAATGCAGGTACATGTTTGTGTTTCATTTCAATAACAGACAAACTTACAGCATACACCCATGCGACTGATTCAATCAATCAATAGCAAAATGCTGTGAAAACTCCTGTTTGAACCCTAACCAACACCATGTAAACGAACATCACAAAGACTTATTAGAAGGCAATGTTCACACAGACACCCTCCAAACTCCTCCTCCCTCCCACTAGAGCTCCACTTTAAACAGCTTCCGTTACATTTAACAAATAAGTCAACATTTCCTAGAAAAGATGGAGAGTCTATTTTATAGTTTTAGACTTTGCTTTTAATTAAATGGAAGTTTGTTTTTCGTCTGAACAAGCAATCAAAGGCTTTCTACTACTCAACATATTCTTCCTTCAGGGGTGTACACAAAGGGGGGGCTGGCCGGCTATAGCCCCCCCCCCNAAAAAGATATAAACGTAGCGGACTTTATTGATGAGATCTCAGATATTAAGCACGCAGCGAAGTCAATTTTTCCTGATCACATTGGATTTGCAACGGTTTTAGAATTACTTCAGCTCATAAATGAAATTGCATTCCGATTTTTTTTAACAATGTCCGTGAGTATAGCTACATGTGAACGCAGCTTCAGCAAACTTAAGCTCATAAAAAATTATTTAAGATCAACTATGGGTCAGGGAAGATTGACAAATTTGTCAATTCTGTCTATCGAATACGAGGTCGCGAAACAAATTGATTTTGACGATGTCATTTATGAGTTCGCAGCCATAAAATCTTGACGAATCACATTATAACTTTGACAATTCCTTTGTAAGATTCAAACAAATCAAGAAGGAAGATTTTTGATTTTGTATTTGTAGGTTTCATTAAGAAAAGGCATGATTGTTTTAATACGTTTTGCTGTTGAATAATTAATATGAGTTTTTTTTTGGCGGCGGGGGGGGGGCTAATTTCAGAATTTGCCTCTGGCGCCATTAAAGCTCGCTACGGCTCTGTTAAGGAACGTTGTAATTATTAGAATCTCTGAATAAAATGTTAATTATAAGTGTTAAAAAAATATTAACTTTAAAATTAATTAAAACAAAACACTTACCAAAAACACTATTTATAATTATTCATGAAGAAACTAGTTTCGAATCATCATCAGTCTAGTCGAGTTGACTTCCATCTTTCGACTCGACTATAGTCGATTCGACTCGACTATAGTCGATTTTCGAATGATTCGAAACTAGTTTCTTTATAAATAGTGTTTTTGATAAGTGTTCTGTTTTAATTTATTTAAAAGTTAATATTGTAATTCTTACCATGCACAAATAAATACTTACTTGTGTTATTGAATACAAATGAATACTTACTTGTGTTATTGAATACTCTGTAAGAAAGGTCCGGAAGGAGCACTCCTAATTCTTATTAAAAATACTATTGAATCCGAAAGTGTATCAATTTAAATACAAATCTATTAGTTGGGAATATTTCATTTGAATTAAAAGTTAAGAAATGTTAATATTAATTATTAATAGATAATGTGAAGTTTATTCTAATAGTACAGCTCTTTTATTTCTATTGATGCGTTCTTTTGAAACGAGTTTACGGATACGTAGCAGAGTGCGCATCACAATCGACTTGCACCACGGAGGTTCCGGGTTCGATTCCCGGATGGGTCGAAAATTTGAAAAAGTTTTTTTCAAATTTTCTACTTGGTCTGGTTGTGTTTGTGGGTAACTCAGCCTCCCTAGGACAATTGAGTAGCTATGGTAATAGCGCCAAGTGGTAGCATTGTAAGGAAATTTTTAAAAGAGTATCTCAGGCTTAGTGATATTGGAGTGAATGTTGAAAATACCTTGTAATGCTATGATGCTCACAAACATTGTGACATAATAACACAAGGAAATATACATTTACAATACTTATCAAGCATACATTTAACATACAATTTTGTATAAAATATGTATCTACGTAAGGGAAAGAAAGAAATACGCACATGTTCTAATGGGGTCCGCAGATTGCTCGATCTGCGGACTACCATAACTTGTTTCAAATAAGATCATTGTGTATTTGTTGTTCGAATTATTGAATAATTATGAGTGATAAAGAATATTAACTTTTAAATTAAAATTAAGCAAAACGATTGTTTTCCAACGTCAAAAAAAAAANAAAAAAAAAAAAAAAAAAAAAAAAAAAAAAAAAAAAAAAAAAGAGCGTGGTATAAGTACACACTAAAACTAGTTTGTAGATATCTTTACATTCAATTCTGACCCTAGCCAACGATCATACCACGTTGAATACACCAGTTCCCGTCAGANTCCTTTGTGAAGAATTTGTTTGGAGGTGACATAAACTTGGCATTTATATGATATCACCTCCTTTGTGTCTACAATTTTCAGAAGATTTTTGGGGGAGAGACGAACCACATGAATTTAATGTTTGTTTGTTCAGGAACATTTTCTTGGCGTTTTTTTGTAACACTTACCAAAAGTGGTAAGCTGTAGGTAACCCATCCACTTCGGGACCTCCTAACACGTTCAACGTTAAAATCTCCTCTGTCGATGATTTTGTATTCTTCCTTTGCAGAACAAAGTGGTCTCAGTTGACGATTGTAATGTAAAACTACAAATATGGGACACAGCGGGACAAGAAAGATTTCGAAGTGTCACCCATGCCTACTATAGGGATGCACATGGTAAGTATTTACTGATCAAACAAAAAGTGAGGTCTTGTGTTAACACCACGATTTTTATTTAAACGTCATCTGTTAGTGTCAGTCTGTTCATAACTCTCGAACGCCTTGTCCGATTTTGATGAAATTTGATATGGACATTGGGTGCGCTCATTTAATTCTTAGCTGAGTAGTTTTAATGTAAATAAGGAGAGTTTCTTATGAAGCCAAATTTTTTGAAGTTATAGATGCGTTATAAAAAAAAATTTTTATAACACGTGAGGTTGTTTTTTTTTTTTTTTTTTTTTTTTTTTTTTTTTTTTTTTTTTTTTTTTNGTGACGGTTTTTTTTTTAGATGTGGCGCGTGACAGTTTTTTTTTTACATGTGACGCGTGACGGTTTTTTAGATGTGACGCGTGACGGTTTTTTTTAGATGTGACGCGTGTCGGTTTTTTTTTAGATGTGACGCGTGACTTTTTTTTTTTTTTAGTTGTAACGCGGGATGTTTGTTTCAACAACAAAACTGTATGCATTCCGAAGATTTTTGTCTAAGTCCCATCCCTCTAATGTTAAGCTAAACAGAGTAGGGACAAACAATGGATGGGTGACAGCAAAAAAGTTCAATCTAAATGACATTTTTCCTCGAAATTTGTCGCGACGACCTATCATCTCAAAGCGAGAAAGTTTTTTTCATTGTATCATGGTGAGGCCGTTGTTGAACCTAAGATGTTTCTGTTCTGAACACCGTGGTGTCAACATTTGAGTACTATTGAAAGCTTGCCACCTTTATAATAAATATGGATCGGTATTGTCTAATTAATTCATTTATTATGTTCCAATATTATATTTTAAAAATAATAGTCCCTTATTTATACTGCCGTATACGACTGAAGAGTTCCTTTACACTGGCGGCTTTTTGGGTGCTATTATTATGTGGTAAATGTCTCAAATACATAAAGATAAAGTCCATGGGTTTAATGTGCGTATGTTAGAACTCAATTGATTCCAGCGTTACTATCAGTCATAAAATAGGGGTGCTGTACTAGAATAACGAGAATTAGAAAATCCTCAATTGAGTGTACTGTTGTATGATTAATTAATTAATGATTAATTAATTATTTCGTCAATTAGTTTGTATTGTCAGTTTCCATTTGTTAATAAACATATTCATTAGCCAGCGTCTATGGCACGTTGAATACACCAGTTCTTGTTAGATCTCTAAAGTTAAGCAACGTCCAGCGAGGTTCGTGGCCTCGTGATGCTGGCTATTTTTCCGTCTCAACCAAGGCTGGGTGAGGTCAACTTGGGTAGTTGGTTTGCAAATTTCCAGCGAATGGAGGGCGAAACACCCGTCTTGAATGACCAATAGATGTTAAAGAGACGTTAAGCCAAATTTAAAAAAAAATTGAGGGGGGGTAAATTTTTTTGGTTTATTATTTTCAATAATGAACCTTTGAAATCGTCGCAGAAAAAAAAATACCCCCCCCTCAAAATTTGATATTATACGTTTCAAGGTACGTAGAATCCAAAGACCGGTTTGGATGAAATTAGGTATATAGATCCCTTCTGGGCTCTAATTGTGCCACAAAAGTTTTGGGTGCAATCGAATACACCCTTGGCGATTTTTGCCGCTTTTTAGCGGTTTTCAGTATTGCTGTCCAAATGGAGAATGGTAAGAGCTAGAGATTTGAAATTTTCTATGTATGTCATATTTGGGGTCTCAGCTAGCTCCGAAACTTCAATTTCAATCAAGTATACCGCTTTAAAGCGGTTTTCATTAATCCTGTCTAAAAAGAGAATGGTAAGAGCCAGAGATTTCAAATTTGGTAGAAATGTTAAATTTAGGGTCTAAAATACGCCTCAGATTTGGAATCGTCACGAGAACCCCCCTCAATTTTTTTGGGGGGTTACCCCCCATTTTTTTGCCAGAAAAATAATACACCCAGGTGTCACATTGGCAGAGTTTTTTTTTTCGTGACGATTCCAAAGGTTCATTATTGAAAATAATAAACCAAAAAGACTTTCATTAGGTTCATCTGATTCATAAAATTGACTGATTAGTTTTTGGGCTTATATAGATGTTAAAGAAACGTTAAACCAAATTTAAAAAAAAAAAAAAAAAATCACACCTTTCTTAAAAAGTTGATTTTACCTATTTCGTTAGTAACAATATAGAAATCCCCGTAATGCCGGGATGAGTAGAAAGTCATTTTCATATTTTATCACATTTAGTAAATAAATTATTAGCCAACGATCATACCACGTTGAATACACCAGTTCCCATCAGATCACCGAAGTTAAGCAACGTCCGGGCGTGGTTAGTACTTGGATGGGTGACCGCTTGGGAACACCACGTATCGTTGGCTCTTTTTTCCGGCCCAACTCAGGCTGGGTGAGGTCAATGTGGGTAGCTGGTTTGCAAGTTTCCAGCGAATGGAGGGTAAAACACCCGTCTTGAATGACCAATAGATGTTAAAGAGACGTTAAGCCAAATTAAAAAAAAAAAAAAAAAATTAATAAATTATTTAATTTATTAGATTAACTGGCCACTAGTTTATTCGACCAAATGCAGTGAGATCTTGTTTTAACATCTCGATTTTTCATTGAATGTTGCTTTTTTGTTTGCATGTCTGATTGATTTATATTATGGCCCGCAGAGTGATTTTGGCCATACATTTGAACTTTATGATTTTACACTGATAAACACATCTTTCTTAAAAAGTCGTTGATTCTATTTCGTCATTAACAATATAGAAATCCCCGTAATGCCGCGACGAGTAGAAACTCATTTTCATATTTTATCTCATTTAGCTTGTTAATATGAGATTGCATTCTATAAAGAGGGCAAATGGGATATTTTTTTCTTCTCTAATAAAAGCTTAGCATAATCCCACGCTGCACAAAATGCATTTCCATTCAACTGTATAAAAACACATTATGCCTGCATCATGGTTATAGGTGCTTAATGCTTACTTATTGGAGGTTCAATTCATACAAAGCTTTACAATGCAACCAGACGCGGATCCAAGAGGGAGAAGTGTGGGAGAGTCCCTTCCCCCACGATGCACAAAATGCATTTCCATTCAACTGTATAAAAACCCATTATGCCCGCATCATTGTTATAGGTGCTTAATGCTTACTTATTGGAGGTTCATACAAAGCTTTACAATGCAACCAGACATGTATGGGGAAGTAAGGGAGAGTGCCCCCCCGCCCCCCAAAGTTCTTGCAATCAGGGCCGCAAAGAGAAAATCCGGGCCCGGGACTGAAAAGTTACAGGCCCCCATAAAAAAATTCACGAATGAGCATTCGTGAAAATGCAAATAACTATAAGTATTCATGATGTATAATATAAACTAATGATGTTAAATTACTTCTATTAATAACAAATCATGATCAATGAATCAAATCAATCAAGTTTTTTATAGCACCTTGGCATTCCGGGCCCCTCTGAATCCCCGGGCCCGCGGGAGGATTCCCCCTATCCCCCCCCTCTCGGTGACCCTGCTTGCAATGGGTGACACTTCTAAATATAAATTACGACATTCAGGTAACTCCGGAAGAAATGATGGAAAGATTTTCTAAAATGGGCAGACATCGCTTCGATTTTAATGGTTAATATTGCTGTTTATATGCATAAAGGAAAAACATTTCCTGAGTTCCTCCCCCCCCTAAAGTTTAACCCCGGATCCGCCCCTGAATGCAATTGACACAAATTTCTTGCAGAATGTACATCACACACGACTTGCAACAGGGAGGTACCAGGTCGGGTTGAAAATTTCAAAAATTGTTTTCGAATTTCCGACTCGTTTTAGGGGGGGGGGTTCTCAGCCATTTTATTTATATAAATTCCTAACTTAGTCTGCTGACAATATGTGCGTAGGTGAGGATGGATATCTTCTGAATTTACACGCCACTCCTGGATAGGAAGATATTTGTCCAGACAAGTACTAGTGACGTGGCGGTTATGTTGCATTCAATCCCAAACTGGTGTGGTGATTACTCACCAACTAAACCCAACTCCCCTTTCTTCCCCCTTGAGCGCTGTGAGCTACAATCTGCTCCGGCAGCCCCGGTACTGCTCTCCAGTACATTACTCATCAGTAGCGAATACAGGGGGAGGGCGGTAGGGCGATCGCCCACCTCAGCTTAGCCCCACGCCCCTCGAAATCAGGCTTTAGAAATTTGTGTTTAAATATGACTTCACCCAGTCTGGGTGAAGTCAATGTGGGTAACTGGTTTGCAAGGTTCCAGCGAATGGATGGTGAAGCTCCCGTCTTGAATGACCAATAGATGTTAAATAGACGTTAAGCCAAATTTAAAAAAAAAAAAACTATGTGGGTGTCCACGTTGGTTCGCGCCCTCGTGATGCTGGCTATTTTGCCGGTCTAACCCAGGTTGAGTGAGGTCAATGTGGGTAGCTGGTTTGCAAGTTTCCAGCGAATGGAGGGTGAAACCCTGTCTTGAATGACCAATAGATGTTAAAGAGACGAATAGATGTTAAGCCAAATTAAAAAAAAAAAAAAACATGATATTAGTCATACTTTCTGGGGATGAGGGGGATTCGAAAGTCGGTAGACTTATAAAACGCAAAGCCCAGTTGGTATACTGACTGATTGATGTACTGACTGACTGACTGACTGATAATCAACGTAGCTCCACGATGGCTAAACGTAGAAACTCAAATTCAACACACTGTTTTCAACCGTGTCTCCGGGCGCTCTAGATCCTGGAGGCATGGCCCAAGAAATGTCACTATGAGAGGGGAACTAACGGGTCCGTTGCTCCGGACGTGAGGTTTTTGGAGCGACAAAACGAGCATAGCCCGTTTTTTGAGGGGGCGCCAAAATGAGTGGTTGTCCCGGGTACTGACTGTACACCTCACTCAATTTTGATGACTATGAAGAGAGAGATGGAGAATAATGTATAAACATCATAAGTTATTTCTGCAAAGGTGCAATTTCTAATAGTTCTAACTTCTGAGTTTTACTTCATTGGGAATCTGCTGACCTCAGGCATATTACGCGTCATCTTTGCACATTAAACCAGTCCCAGGTGGCCCAAAAACGAATTAGCTAAGCGTTCGAAAGTTATGGTGGTATAAAAAACATGCGCGGATATAGGGGAGGGCCCGGGGGGCCCGTGCACCCCCTCCCTAGTTTTTTAAGCGGGTGGTGTGTCTCAAATTTCATTATACCTAATCACGCGAAAAAAAAAATTAAATGAATGTTGATCCACTCTTTCTTTTATCCCATTGAGAGGGGGGGGGGGGCACGGGCTCCTAAATAATTCCCAACCCAAATACGTAAATAAAAAATCGTCAAAAATTCTGTCATATGGCATGGCACTTTTTTTTCGTCATCACGCATATAAAATCGTTTCATAAGGGTATCACCCTTATGAAAGGTATTTATGGTAAGCTCTACAGCTTTTAACAAATTACGCATTGTACCTCGAATAACATTGCAATAAAAAGTACTGCTCAGGACTCGAACCCCGGTCTCTCGGTTACAAGTCCCTCCCCCTTCCCCCCTTCAAATTTTTTATTAGATTTTTTGTGCGATGGTCTATATCCGCGTATGAGAAAAAGATAAACAATTGATAACTATTCATGATTTATCTGTTTTCAGCTCTACTTCTTCTGTTCGATGTTACCAATAGACAAAGTTTCAACAATGTGAGGGCGTGGCTAGGAGAAATAAGAGAATACGCACAAGAAGATGTAGTCATCATGCTGCTAGGTAGGTACAGAGAGAAGACGTAGTCATCATGCTGCTAGGTAGGTACATAGAGAGGACGTAGTCATCATGCTGCCAGGTAGGTACAGAGAGAAGACGTAGTCATCATGCTGCTAGGTAGGTACATAGAGAGGACGCAGTCATCATGTTGCTAGGTAGGTACATAGAGAGGACGCAGTCATCATGTTGCTAGGTAGGTACAGAGAGAAGACGTAGTCATCATGCTGCTAGGTAGGTACATAGAGAGGACGTAGTCATCATGTTGCTAGGTAGGTACATAGAGAGGACGTATTCATCATGCTGCTAGGTAGGTACATAGAGAGGACGTAGTCATCATGCTGCTAGGTAGGTAGATAGAGAGGATGTAGTCATCATGTTGCTAGGTAGGTACATAGTTCGCGTTTCTCCTCCCCATCTCCTTGAATTCTAAACCGCTGAACCCAAAAACTTCAAATTTGGTTACGAATCTAACTTTAGGAAACTTTGTTACAATGAGAAATATCCGTCATTATGCCTGCTACTCGGACCGCCTACTTTCGGTTCAAAATCCGCATGCCTTATAAACCGAACAAATTATTATAAGTAACATGGGGGAGCATCCGGCATCCCCTCCCCATTTTGAAAATCTTTAAGATAAAAATATGATTAGAGTCACAGTGGTTCCCAACCTTTTTCAAATGATCGCCCCTTTCAGAGTTTTTACGAAGTAACATTTCTCTCAACGCCCCCCTTTGGTAACGAAATTTTAATAATTTTAGTAACCAAAAAAAATTTCCAAGGAGAAAGAAAACATAGAGATCTAATGTCAAATATTAAGAATATCTGCAGGGTGTCTAAAGAAGAAGATCAATTCAATATCTTATTGAGAACGGATTTGAATTTTGAAAAACGCTGAAACACGTATATCTTTATTTCAAAGGGAAATTTTTTTTGGTGGTTTTCAAATATTTGACACACTCAATTGGAGGGGGGGGGGGGTGAACTTCAAATTGGAATAACTGCGGTCCTGTTTTGCGTGAAGATATCAAATAAATCTCTTATTACTTTCATATTATAGTTCGGAAAAAATCTTTTCTCTAGTTCTGGTTTTCGCAGTTATGCGTAAAATATAAATTCTTAAGAAGGAGAAAACCGTAAAATGATCCTACTAAATAGTTTTCTTTGTTATGATGGTGCACGTATTGAAAAGTACCTGGGGACTTATTAATAATTTATTTATTTTACCACATGTCCTGCCCATTTAAACTTCAGTCTTTTCTCTATCTTTTCTACTCCCTCTATTTTGTTTTAATACAATGCGTNAAAATGTGGAAATTGCATTTATGGCAATTGCCAGGTAAGTTCAGATCATCAAAAGGAACTTACTGTGGGAAGGGGGCAATCCACATTAATGGAAACTTCAGCCAAAACAGGGCAAAATGTAGAAATTGCATTCATGGCAATTGCCAGGTAAGTTCAGATCATCAAAAAGGACTTACTGTGGGAAGGGGGCAATCCACATTTATGGAAACTTCAGGCAAAACAGGGCAAAATGTAGAAATTGCATTCATGGCAATTGCCAGGTAAGTTCAGATCATTAAAAAGAACTTACTGTGGGAAGGGGGCAATCCACATTTATGGAAACTTCAACCAAAACAGGACAAAATGTAGAAATTGCATTCATGGCAATTGCCAGGTAAGTTCAGATCATTAAAAAGAACTTACTGGGGAAGGGGGCAATCCACATACATGAAAACTTCAGCCAAAACAGGACAAAATGTAGAAATTGCATTCATGGCAATTGCCAGGTAAGTTCAGATCATTAAAAAGAACTTACTGGGTGAAGGCGGCAATCCACATACATGAAAACTTCAGCCAAAACAGGACAAAATGTAGAAATTGCATTCATGGCAATTGCCAGGTAAGTTCAGATCACCAAAAAGAACTTACTGAGGGAAGGAGGCAATTCTTGAATTACAAAGGGCGCTGGAGCGCGCTGTATAATAAATAAATTTACACCTCGTTATCATTTGACGTTTTTTTCGACATGTTTTGTTTTTTCGTATACAGAGTGTTCGAAAAGTCCCGGAACGATTTTTTTTTTTCATTTTTAACGGCTAAAGATAGATACTTGAAATTTTATACGTAGTTTTAACACAAATTAATCTATATTTTGGCGTAAATAAAATTTGTACAGGGTGTCTCAAAAGTGGGTATACAGACACCAACTTTCGATTTTTAAATTGAAACCCCTAATTTTTATTTCATATTCAAATTTTACGTCAAATTCTACACTCAATCAACTCCTCACTCGATACTTTGATCAAACGGATCTCTGATCAATGATTTTTCTTCGGAATAAAAGTAATAAAACCAATAGTGTAATACATCAAATCAGTCATGTTTTTTATGTTGAATTTTGTGGTACACTTTTTATACCCATTTTTTACACTTTTATACCCAAGGAGGGTAAAATTTCATTTTTGAAATTTTAACATGAACCAAAAATGAATTTCTACCCACCTTAGGTATAAAAAGTGTAAATCGAGTGAAACATGTCTATCTTTAGCCGTTAAAAATAAAAAAATCCTTTCCGGTACTTTTCGAACACTCTGTATAAAGGTTGCAACTTTTATAGAGAGCCATTTTCATTTATTATTGTTGATTGATACTTATAAAATGCAAAGCCCAGTTGGTAAACTGACTGACTGACTGATAATCAACGTAGCTCTACGAATTAAAGTTCAAGTGGGAGCAAGTTACCGCCAAAAATGATGGTGTTGTGCAGGAGTTTAAACACAAGGAGTAGGCTGTGCATTTTACTTCTCACTGACAGCTTCTGTAGATTGACACTTTCAGCTAGTTCAGTGTAAGATATTTGTTCAGAATATACCGGGTAGAATCCGTTAAGCTTGTGGAAAAGATATTTTAAAAATTTATATTGAATTGATATTGAATTTGGTCGATCTTGTGACTCCCCACACAATAGCCGCGTATTCTAATTTTGATCGGACGAGTGCCCTGTATAGTTGAATGATGGCGTCCATGTCATGCATCAGTTTGCAGTGGCGCTTTATCATTCCCAATCTGCTATTACATGACGCTATGAGTTTTGACATGTGTTTGGTAAATCTTAGATCTGACTGATATAAAATGCCAAGATCTCTTTTTTCGTCCACCCTATTGACGTGCTCACCCAGCATACTATAAAGAAACCTAATGGGTACTCGTCTCCTTGATATTGTCATCACTTCACATTTCTTTATATTAAACTTGAGCCAGTGATCTGATGCCCAGTTCACAATACGATCAATGTCCGCTTGTAGCGCTTCGCAATCTTTTGGATCTTTGATTTTTTTATATATTTTTTGTCATCCGCATAAAGGGGGCCTTCTGAATCTTTTAAAGATGACAAAGCAGTGTTGACAATAAGGGAAAACAGACTACTGAGTTTGCTACCTTGCGGTATTCCGGAAACTGGAGAGTAACTTTTTGATTCGGACCCATTAAATTTAATTGTAACTTCTCTATCATTTAAGTAAGATTTGAAAAAAAGTCTATGCTGGTTGTAAAATGCGACTGAGGGTATGATCGGATATTTTTTCCATTACCCAAACCCATGCAGAAGACAAGGAGAAGCTACTGCATTATTCGTAAGGATTCTATAGTATCAAAAACGAATGGCGAGTTGTTGAAAACCAGACTGACGCTTGTTAACCTATGATGTCTCATACATGCCACTGGAGTATCGAAAGTTTTTTGTGGTAACGTTTTGTGATAAAGAAAAAATATGTTGTGCTTGTGGGAACCAGGTGTATTACTGGAGTTGCAACATTGCCCAAAGTAGATGATAGCAATACGTAATTTTGATTCTATTTTTTATTTAAATATTTATTTATTAATAGATTTTGCCTCTCCAATAGAATAAGATTTTGATTCCCATTCGAAAACGTATTCGAATGGGGAAGCGTTTCCCCATTTGAAAATGTCGCACTGATTTCTGACTTCGGACCGCCCGCAAAATTTCCTCCCAGTGATATTGTAATAAAATTATGTTATCCATTTTAAAAAAAATAAAAAAAATCTCACATTTCCGCTATTGGACCCAACCTCACCGCAATCACTCCCCCCCTCGAGGGGGGGACGTCAATAATGCCAACTAATTTTATTTATTTTTTTAAAGAGAATTAAAAACAAGAAAAACAGGATCAAAAGATGGGTCAACATTCAATGTTCAAGATTATGTGAGAGAACAAACGCAAAAAGTGAATTGCACAATGCCAACTTGCAGCTCCTAATTCTAATTTTAAGTAATATTAATTTTAGAGTGATCATTATACAGGGTGTCCAAGTTAATATGCTCATTTTGGATGCCGCAATACTTTCAAAAGATGATCCCATCAACTTTCCAATAAAAGCCTTGGTTTTGAATTGGTAATTCGCTAGTTTTGATTTTAGCCTTACGTCACAAATATGTCCATAGCTCTCTTGGGCATTATTATTATTTTTATTTTTTTCCAAATTTGAAGATATTTTTACAACACATGGAAAAAATCTGTCTATAACTGTCTTGGGCATTATTATAATTTTTTATTTGGCAAATTTAAAGATATTTTTGGAACACATGGAAAAAGTCTGTCCATAACTGTCTTGGGCATTATTATAAATTTTTATTTGGCAAATATGAAGATATTTTTGGAACACATGGAAAAATTCTGTCCATATCTCTCTTGGGCTTTATTATAATTTTTTATTTGGCAAATTTGAAGATATTTTTGGAACACATGGAAAAATTCTGTCCATAACTGTCTTGGGCATTATTATAAATTTTTATTTGGCAAATATGAAGATATTTTTGGAACACATGGAAAAATTCTGTCCATATCTCTCTTGGGCTTTATTATAATTTTTTATTTGACAAATTTAAAGATATTTTTGGAACACATGGAAAAAGTCTGTCCATAACTGTCTTGGGCATTATTATAAATTTTTATTTGGCAAATATGAAGATATTTTTGGAACACATGGAAAAATTCTGTCCATATCTCTCTTGGGCTTTATTATAATTTTTTATTTGGCAAATTTGAATATATTTTTGGAACTCATGGAAAAATTCTGTTTAGATAAACTCAATTTGATAAGAGGAAAATTTGAGTAAATGCCTCTTTGCTATTTCAATTTCAAAAAGGGGGTTTAACTCCAATTTTCCTAACTATATCCCTCCAGAAATGATCCAAATTTGGTATCGGGTAGGAGTAATGCGGCATGAATTTTCGAATTTTGATTTTTTTTAACCAATTTTAACGCAATTAGAGAGGTTAGGAAACATTTTTACGGTCATGCCCATTGAATATATATTACGAATATATATATTCCATGGTCATGTCTCTATGTATAACAACATGAACCCATGAAGGCCCAAATAAAAAAGCGATTTTTTTTTTATTTAAAAAAAAAACTTGCCACATCCACATTGTTCCCTTTTACACCCCATCATATGCGCCCCTGAATTCAAGAACAGAACACTTTTTATGCGGCCTGAAATGTTATATACTGTGAACATAAAATTGAGGAGATCTTTAGAAGAAGGTAAATATGGCGACATTGTCCTTTTTCGGGGGGGGGGGGNGGGGGGGTTCTAGTGACGATTCCAAATCTGGCGCGTAATTAGACCCTAAATGTGACATACCTACTA
>CM022882.1:4408756-4419286 GCA_012654025.1 Pachypsylla venusta | reverse complement strand
TCGAAAGTAGTTTCTTCGTAAATTAATATAAATAGTGTTTTTGGTGTTTTGTTTAAATTTAATTTATTTAATAATTAGTAGAAAGTAATATCAAAAATTTTCGACATTTCAAAAATTTTTGATAACATTGTTTTTTTCCTTCCTGCAGAAAATTCAAAATCAGGGAGCTCCTACGTTGTACCCTAAAAGGAATCTACTCTAACTTTCATTAGCTCGATATATGTTATACCTAACATAAGTACTATATATGAATGTACTAAGAAATAAATACATACTCCCTAAAGATACCTTAAGACAATGTAGAAGGCCACTACTACCAGAAACCACTATGAGCAGATACCTCCTATCTTAAGACTTAATGATCAGTGACAGTGTTTAGAGAGAATCGCTCGTACAATCTCCAATATTATTTCTTTCTTTTTATCGTAAAATCTTTATCGATTATAAATAAAATATATTCATAACTCTGCAAATAATATAAATTAATATCTTAAAATTAAAGTTTTAAAAAGATTTGAAAATAAAAATCAGGCAATCGTCCGCGTACATTAATAATGATTTTCTGAAATAATCTTTCTCATTTTTTTTTTTAATTTTGAAAAATGTTGTGAAGTGATTGTGTTTTTCATTCAAAATATTTCGTTGTTGTTTTTTGTTCGACCTTTGTTTGGTACACTAGTGTGTTTTTGTTAATTTTTGGATTTTTGAACTCATCAACCACAAGTTTTAAAGGTAAGTGTTAGTTTGTGTTGTAGTTAGTTTGGATTATTTTTTTCAGTAGCCTGCTAGTCTAATGGGTATCACACTAGCATTGCATTGGGGACCCGGGTTCAGTTCCTGATGGGGTCAGAAAAAAAATCGGCTTAGCGCTTGCTATTCAGTAGCAACTTTAATGTGTGTAGCGACCAGTGACGGCATTACTAAACTATATAGAATTAGTTTAGTGGAAGATTGAAGCGATTGTTAGTACATGAGGCTCCTTGTAATATTCGGCAATACCTCAAAGAAACTCCACATTTTTTTTTTAATTGGCTTAACGTCTTTTTAACATCTATTGGTCATTCAAGACGGGGTTTTTTCACCCTCTATTAGCTGGAAACTTGCAAACCAGCTAATACCCACACTGAACTTACCCATCCTGAGTTGGGCCGGAAAAATAGCCAGCATTATTACGAGGGCACGAACCCACGTGGACACTCACATGGCACAACCTCGCTGGACGTTGCCTAACTTCAGTGATCCATCGGGAACTGGTGTATTTAACGTGCAGTAGACGCTGGCTATATTACGGTATTTGCAAGAGACAATAATATTTCTGCTATCACAGTTACAGTTCTCCATTGTATTTCTGTTAGAGTAGACTAACAGTCCCATCTTGTCCATAGATGCTGGCAAACTCCACAATAATCGTCGGCATAATTAGGAACCCCCATATAACATAAATTTAGGTTTTTCTACAAGCTATTCCTTTTTCCTCTCTTGTCTAGTTTTCAGGTTACTACATCAGTTACAAGTTGTGTGGATTGCACGAGCTTTTCACATCAAACAAAAATACCCTTTTTGAAAATTTCAGGATTATCAGGTTTGCTAATTAGCTCGGAACGTGGACAGCCACATGGCACAACCTCGCTGAACGGTGCTTAACTGCAATGATCTATCGGGAACTGGTGTATTCAACGTTCCATAGACGCTGGCAAACCCAACAATAATCGTCGGCATAATTAGGAACACCCATATAACGTAAATTTAGGTTTTTCTACAAGCTTTTCCTTTTTCCTCTCTGGTCTAGTTTTCATGTTACACTTGCGTGGATTGTACGAGCTTTTCACATCAAACAAAAATCCCCTTTTTGAAAATTTCAGGATTATCAGGTTTGCTAATTAGCTCGGAGATAATGAACCTTTGTAATCAACCAGGAAGTTAACAGCTGCGGTGCTGGTTTGCAACAAATCGCCATCAGTTATTGATACTAGGGAAATACAATATCTTCTCCTTGCTTTCCGCATGGGTAATGGAAAAGATATCGTTTTCGTCCCTGCCCTTAGTAGCCTTTTACGGCCGGTATGGAGTTGGGTGTCTTGGAAGAATTCTATTTAAATCCCCCTATCCACAGGGGACTATCAGAATTAGCAGAAGCAAAATAATATGTTCTGAATTGGCAGGACCCGGAGGAGGCTGAGTTACTCCCAGGTACAGATTAAGTATAACATTGAGAAAAATAATATGTTCTGAATTGGCAGGACCCGGAGGAGGCTGAATTACTCCCAGGTACAGATTAAGAATAACATTGAGAAAAATAATATGTTCTGAATTGGCAGGACCCGGAGGAGGCTGAGTTACTCCCAGGTACAGATTAAGTATAACATTGAGAAAAATAATATGTTCTGAATTGGCAGGACCCGGAGGAGGCTGAGTTACTCCCAAGTACAGATTAAGTATAACATTGAGAAAAATAATATGTTCTGAATTGGCAGGACCCGGAGGAGGCTGAGTTACTACCAAGTACAGATTAGGTATAACATTGAGAAAAAACCTTTTTCAAATATTCGACCCGTACGCCCCAGTGCATCCCGAGTGTGCTGCACACTCTCACCCTCCGCTACGTAGACGTCTACAATCCAACAAAGCCAAGGGGGTGTCCTAGTATACAAAGATTTTAAGACACTGGTCCAACCGATCAGGCAAAGTAAAAATTTGAAATAATTTTTGGGAAAATTTCGTTATGTTCTTGATGCAATCTTTTGACTAAGAAGACAGCATCGAAGCGAGACTTTAAAGATAGTAAAGTGTTTGGTTCGAAGAAAGTACGCATCATAAAGTTGTGAGCTTGCACTATGCACCATTTGCTAGAACAATAGCAAGCTCAGACTATAATAAGATCACATTATCTTTGGTTAACCGCACGATCTTGAAGAGTCACGACGTGCGCTTGATCAGTAAAACACACGCGTTCAGATTGTGTTGAACTTTCATTAGTAAATTATGACAAGTTGGTGGTTGTTAATAGTATCACTGGAAATACATGTTAATGACATGGCCTTTCTGTGGGGGTAGTAAATTAATGACAAATTGTTAGTTGGTACTATCACTGGAAATACATGTAATGTCATGGTCTTTCTGTGGGGTTAGTAAATTATGAAAAGTTGTTAGTTGGTACTATCACTGGAAATACTTGTTAACGGCATGGTCTTTCTGTTGGGTTAGTAAATTTATGACAAGTTGTTAGTTGGTACTATCACTGGAAATACATGTGAATGACATGGTCCTTCTGTGGGGTAGTAACTTATGACAAGTTGTTAGTTGGTACTATCACTGGAAATACTTGTTAACGGCATGGTCTTTCTGTGGGGTAGTAAATTATGAAAAGTTGTTAGTTAGTACTATCACTGGAAATACTTGTTAACGGCATGGTCTTTCTGTGGGGTTAGTAAATTTATGGCAAATTGTTAGTTTGTACTATCACTGGAAATACATGTGAATGACATGGTCCTTCTGTGGGGTAGTAACTTATGAAAAGTTGTTAGTTGGTACTATCACTGGAAATACTTGTTAACGGTATGGTCTTTCTGTTGGGTTAGTAAATTTATGACAAGTTGTTAGTTGGTACTATCACTGGAAATACTTGTTAAATTCTGTGGGGTAGTAAATTATGACAAGTTCTAGTTGGTACTATCACTGGAAATACGTGTTAATGGCATGGTCTTTCTGTGGGGTAGTAAATTATGACAAGTTGTTAGTTGGTACTATCACTGGAAATACATGTTAATGGCATGGTCTTTCTATGGGGTAGTAAATTATGACAAGTTGTTTGTTGGAAATACTATCACTGGAAATACATGTTAAAGTCATGTAAGTCAATCATGTTTCCTTTTTGTATCAAACTGGGGTTGGGTATCAATTAGAATTAGACGATTAATCGAAATAATTGTTGTTGTTGTTTTTTAAATATCGATTTCATTAAGTTCGATTAATGGGATGATCTCATTTTATCACGAATCGTCCTTCATCAGAGCGGTTTTATTGGTTATCATTTGTAAAAACACTCTGCCAATGTAACACATGGGTTTATTATTTTTCTGGAAAAAAATAATAAACCTTTCCCCCCCCCCCTTCAAAAAAAACGGCGGACAAACGGATTTTTTTTATTCGATTTTTGCATTCTACGTACCTTGAAACGTNGGGGGGGTATTTTTTTTCGTGCCGATTCCAAAGGTTCATTATTGAAAATAATAAATCAAAAGTCCAAGACACTATGAAAACGTTTCCCGATTTGTAATTTTTTTCCAACCGGTTTTTCGATCAGTTTGTAACCGCTCATTGGTTAATGATGACAAATAAATATATGATCAGTGTCAACCAGATTCTTCTTGAATAATAATGATGATCTATGTCTCATCTGAACTAATAATAACCAGAATAGAACTGAACATAAACCAATCATATAATACCAACCGATTATGTCAAGTTCAAATACACTTTCGCTGATATAAAACCAGTTTTTTTTTTACTTTTTTTTTATCAGAGTCTTAAAATTGGAACACCATGCTCAGCAGAGTCCAGTCTTAATAATGAAGTAACATTTATTTCCTGGTGTTTTATCAGTAACTCTACGAGGTGTAACAAAAAATTATTTAATACGCGGGGCCGAATCAGGGCCGGATTAACCTTCCGCGGGGCCCGTAGCACTTTCATAGAGGGGGCCCCTCCATCCCCTGGAGGCGCCGTCTAAATAGTCTACTTTTTGGAGCCAGTACAAAAATTAATTATCTATTGGCCTTTTGGTCTAGCACCTACAGCTAGTAGAGAAAAATGAAATTTAAATCTTTGAATAACATGTTAATTATAAGTGTTAAAAATATTAACTNTGCTTATGTTGCAATACTCGTTTCTTTATTAAGTTCCTAGGTAGTAGGTACCTACTTGTACTTTCCTAAATTAGATTTTACTTCATACCTCGAAGAGTTGGGGCCCCCGTCAAAATGATATATTTTTTAAATTGTCAACCCAGCAATGTCGAAATATCTAGTGTAAGTTGTCAAAGCGTGGGGCCGGCCCTGGGCCGAATGGTGGTAAAGGGATATGAAAGCATGTCAAATGCCCTTCGCATTTACATTTTAGGACCCATAAATTTCGCACGGTTAAGGCATTTAGGTGACACGTTGTGTCCGTCAGTATTTTGCTCTATTCTTATTGTGTGTGAATAAAAATGTTATCAAACTAGTTCCTGAATTAGCCAGCGTCTATGGCACGTTGAATACACCAGTTCCCGTTAGATTACTGGAGTTAAGCAACGTCCAGCGAGGTTGAACCATGTGGATGTCCGCCTGGGTTCGCGCCCTCGTGATAAAGATTTTTTTAAAAAAAAAGTTCCTGAATTGTGTTATATATTAATTGACAGAAAACTCAATTATCCTTCAGTTAAATTCTGTATTCAAAATTTCAACTCAATATAGGGAAAATTGAGTACTGTACATATTGATCAATATGAGACCACATTGAGGCCGCTTCAGGCTGCCTCAGGGTCCTTTCCTAGAAATCAAGGCCCCATTCGCCAAGTTTTTTCTTCTCAAAATTCTTTTATGCAGTGATTTCCTGGATCGAATAAGGTGGAGAAGAGAAGACTCATTGGAGTAGGTTATGGACCCTCGCGGCCTGTGTAACCAGATAAGAAGAAGAAGTGATTTCCTGGAAAAATTTACCATTGTAGATTTTTTTTTAAAGGGCTGATGGCCCTTTGGCCCCAAGTGGCCCAATAACTAGTCTGTTAATTCTAAAAAAAAATGTATAATATTGATTGCTTGCAGAGTTGCCTATTTTATTATTTTGAATCATCAGCTCAGGTGGACTCGAGCCGTGATCCATCTCCCTCAAATAACTTTTCACAATCTCAAGTATGACCTATTTTCAACATTGGTTTGAAGCTGAGTTTATTAAAGGTTGGATGCCCTTCGTAACATCAATCTATCTGTATTTACATGGGCTTAGGACTGTCACCTAATGAAGCTGCTCCCCCTTCTTTTTGTGGCTACATTATAACAAATTAATCAGTAATCATCATCAAATACTAAAGATGGGATCCCATTAGGCCTGTTTTATTGACTCAAAATAATGTAAATAATCAAACTTCTGTGGGAGGGGGGAGAGAGAGAAAATAGTAAATATATTGTCAGAGGTTAAAAACCTCTGACATACGGATTATACAAGGCTTAGGTCGGATGTAAGGATGTAAGTCATGCTTGTGGATTTAAAGAAAATAAGCCTTCAGACGCTGGCTCAACCCTCGCCGGTAAAACCATAGTTGAAAAATCATCCACTTAAAAAAAAAAATAACTCTTGAGTGAAACATTACCACTAGGCGAGGTTAATGCCTGAGGCATTTTCTACAACCTAACCCTTAGAGCTCTATTTTTATGTGGTCAAATTCTCAAATGAATGAGGAAAAAATCCTGCCTCTACTGGGGATTGAACCCAAGCCCTAATCCCTAATGTTTACCAGTCGGGCGCTTAACCATTGATTTATATTCCCATTAGTGAAATAAGCACAACGAGCCCTAATCAGTAATGAAAGGCGTTCGAGAGTTATTATTATTTTTTTTAAATGAATTAACGGCGTAGCCATTATACAAAGTCGAAAAAACACAGTAAAACATAAATATCAAAATAATATAACTATCTAAAACATAGCACATAATGAATAATAAAAAATAACATTGTAAAAAATTTGACTTAAAATTAAGCATAAACGATAGTTCCCTTGTCATCGAATTTAAAATCTAAAAGTTCATTAATAGGTCCATGGAAAAAGTCCACGCCCCCATTGCTGGCTAGGTTTCCAAGCCTTTGTATTCTGGCAATCGGAGAAAATCTTCCTATATTTGAATTATATTTTTTAATTTGGAATAAGTCTTTGTTTCTGGTTGCCCTCGTGCGAATTTTAAAAATATTTGACTCAAGATGACAGGAGCATGAAATTTATTATTTAGTAATTTGTGTAGAAAGATAAGGTCATTTAATTGCCTTCTTATAATTAGAGGTGTAATATTATATTTTTCCTCTATTTCATGATAGTTATGCTTTTCGATTTTATAAAATGTTTTAAAGGCTATGTTCTTGAGGAATTTGTGTTGCGCAGATTCAAGACTTTTGACCTGGTAGTTACAATGAGGATACCAAACTGGAGAGCAGTATTCTAGCTTTGATCTGACAAAGGCGTAGTACAGAACGCTGAGAGCGGCGACATCCGAGAAGTCCTCAGTGTTTCTATATAAAAATCCTAGCATTTTTAACGCACTAGATTTTACATTTTTTGATGTGGATATTAAATCTCAAGTCCTCCTCAAATGTCACCCCCAGATCCGTAACACGCCTCATCCTGGTCAGCTCTTGGTCTTCTATTTTGTAAGACGCAATGTATGGCGTTTTGCATCTGTGGTATGAAACCACACTGCATTTTTTTATATTTAACTCCATGCAGTTATCTATACACCAGCAATGAAGACGCGACAATATACACTGAACCCGCTGTTCATCGCCTGGACCCTCGACTTTAGTGAAGAACTATCGTGTTACAAAAAGACAACCGAATGAAAAATCCTGGCGTTGAAGCTAGACCACATCCCGCCCGGTCAATGTTCCTAATATGTAATTTGTTACACATCCCGCCCGGTCAATGCTCCTAATATGTTATTTGTTGGACCCAGTGTTAACATTATGAAGAATGCTGTTCTTGGCTATGATTATGTCTTGAAGCTTTATAAATATTCTTGTAGATACTTTCGCCATCTAATTGTGAAGAAAAATGGAAGCTAGACCACATCCTGCCCGGTCAATGCTCCTAATATGTAATTTGTTGGACATTATGAAGAATGCTGTTCTTGGCTATGACCATGTCTTGAAGCTTTATAAATATTCTTGTAGATGATTTCGCCATCTTCTATGATTATGTCTTGAAGCTTTATAAATATTCTTGTAGATAATTTCGCCATCTACTTCTACATTGGATTACTTCTCCATTAATGTGTTTCTTGTTTCAAATATTTCGCCATTCTTGTGTGAATAAATTATGAACGCATGTTTGTTATCCACATCACAGTGGCGAGGTGTCCCGTCATTGTTGCTACATAGGAGCTTAGCGAAGCTTTCAAGTGTCTGTAAAAATGAATAAAACCAACTAATATGATGGAGACTATGGAGAAGTTTTGTTTTTTAATTTGTCTTAACGTCTCTTTAACATCTATTGGTCATTGGAGACGGGGATTTAAACCTCCATTCGCTGGAAACTTGCAAACCAGCTACCCACATTGACCTCACCCAGCCTGGGTTGGGCGGGAAAAATAGTCAGCATCACGAGGGCGCAAACCCACGTGGACACCTACATGTACAACCTCGCTGAACGTTGCTTAACTTCAGTGATCTATCGAGAACTGGTGTATTCAACATGCTATGGACACTGGCTATGGAGAAGTTGATAAAGTATACAGTTTTTTACAATGAATCTGCTAAGTTTAGGCCGCTAGAACCGAATTTTTTTTAAGAAATAGATTATTCCATTTCTGGGGAGAATCCATTGCAGACCAGCATTGGTCACACTGGTATGACCCATAGCTTTCTCTTTCAGGGAGCACCAAGACTCACTTGTAGTTGTGGATAGTTGCTTAGTGTTGTTCACACTTAGCAACTATCCACAATTGCTCGTCGGTTTCTTCCCTTCCCCGATCTCCTACCTTGTCGGATATTGACGAGAGTGTGGACTCCCTCATTAAAAATCTTAAAGAAATTAAATTATTCAATAAATTGTAAGATAGTTGCTCAGGTGGACCTGTTTTATCCTTTTATCAGAGAAGTTAAAGTATTGTTGTAGACTTAGGGTTCGAGGATGACGTAGTCGTTGATTAAAAACGCGTTAACTAACTTTAAAATAAATGGTACGGAAAACCGTACTAGACTTTCTCTTCCTTAGTCTTCTTTTATGAATCTTGAAACCAGACCGACTCTGGTTTACAATGAATCTGCTAAGTTTAGGCCGCTAGAACCGAAAATTCTTTAATTCTTTAATGCAAACTCTTACTTAAATAAGAAACAGATGCTTCCATTTCTGGGGAGAATCCATTGCAGACCAGCATTGATCACACTGGTATGACCCATCGATTTCTCTTTCAGGGAACACCAAGACTCACTTGTAGTTGTGGATAGTTGCTAAGTGTTGTTCACACTTAGCAACTATCCAAAATTGCTCGTCAGTTTTTTCCCTTCCCCGATCTCCTGCCTTGTCGGATATTGACGACAGTATGGACTCCCTCATTAAAAATCTTAAAGAAATTAAATTATTCAATAAATTGTAAGATGGGTGCTCAGGTGGACCTTTTTTATCCTTTTATCAGAGAAGTTTACGAATACAATACTTTATCTTCTAGGAAGAGAAAGTAAAAATAGAAAAACAAACATAAAACAATTTATTAAAGAAAGATTCAAAACGTTCTAGAAGTCTGTAGTACACAAAACTTCTGCGTTGTTCTCGAAAGGGGAAGTAAAATTTACGCAGTACACCTTCTTCGTAAACAATCTTACAATGTTCTCGAATTTTATAGAAGGAGAAATCAAAAGAAAGAAGTGTCGCCGTATATATAGGATGTTTACATTAGAATCATAATATTCTATATACAGGATGTTTACATTATAAACATAATATTGTAGGTCAAGCTCTCTTATGCTCTATTCACTTCACTATCCAAGGGGAAGGAATATTAACTATGTTGTTTGCAAGGTAATAGGGCGAGGCACTGACTATGCTACCGGTTACAAATGACGTTGTAGAATCCGGCACTATGTTATTCTTATTTTTGATTAATGAATATTTCTGAGTGTTTGTACAACAATAATTATCTAAGTGGATACTTCTATCTTTTAGCATTGCTCTATGGTCTTCTATTTGAGATGCTTTGACAGCTTGACCTGATTAAAATTATTCTTTTGTTTTCGTTTGAATATCATCAAAAGAATTTTAGAAGTCAAAACCATGCTAATATACGTAAATGTTGTTTCACACCTCATGAATTGGACAAAAACACTTTTAATTTCGCTCAACGTCTCATCAACATAATTATATTGATCATTCAAGACAGAGGATTCACCCTCCATTCGCTGGAAACTTGCAAACCAGCTACCCACATTGCTTAACTTCAGTGATCTAACGGGAACTTGTGTATTCAACGTGCCATAGACTCTGACTGAAATAAACTTTGATGATTTGTCAATTAGTCGTTCAAAAGTTATTCTAGATTCCGACAAGATGGGACTGTTAGTCTACTCTAATAGAAATACAACGGAGAACTGTAACTGTTATTGTCTCTTGCAAATACCGTAATATAGCCAGCGTCTACGGCACGTTGAATACACCAGTTCCCGATGGATCACTGAAGTTAAGCAACGTCCAGCGAGGTTATGCGATGTGGGAGTTCACGTGGATTTGCGCCCTCGTGATGCTGGCTTTTTTTCCAGCACAACCCAGGCTGGGTGAGGTCAATGTGGGTA
>CM022882.1:4391033-4405168 GCA_012654025.1 Pachypsylla venusta | reverse complement strand
GAATAATCCTTTATTCAAATAAATAAAATTCGACTAATGTTGAATGCTGTGAAGTGGAAGTACCATTAACTATCCATGTTAGGTTAAGATAGGGGTCATCAGCATAAAGTTGGACAGTAGATATTACGTTGGCACAACTGTCTGTCAGGAACTACTTTCTTTTCACTTTCGTTTTCAAAACTTCTTCTGCTTCTGTTTTTATAATTTTATACATTTCTATAATATTATTATAAAACTAATTTTGTATTCCAAACACCACTTGTTGTTGTTTGTTACCTTTCTTTTAACAAACCTATTGTTTTTATTATTCAATTAGCTTCCTATGTAAATCCGTGATGAAATCCACAAAAAAATTAAATTATAGATTATGTAGTAGCGATGGTCTTTTTAAAATTATAGATGATGTAGTAGCGATGTTCTTAAAATTATAGATGCTGTAGTAGCGATGTTCTTCTTAAAATTATAGATGTTGTAGTAGCGATGTTATTAAAATTATAGACGATATAGTAGCGATGTTCTTCTTAAAATTATAGATGATGGATTAGCGATGTTCTTAAAATTATAGATGATGTAGTAGCAATGATCTTTTTAAAATTATAGATGATGTTGTTGCGATGATCTTCTTAAAATTGTAGATGATGTAGTAGTGATGATTTTCTTAAAATTATAGATGATTTTTTAGTGATGTTCTTAAAATTATAGATTATGTTGTAACGATGTTCTTTTTAAAATGATAGATAATGTTGTTGCAATGATTTTCTTAAAATTAAAGATGATGTTGTAGCGATGATCTTCTTAACATTATAGATGATGTTGTAACTATGTTCTTTTTAAAATTATAGATGATGTAGTAGCGATGTTCTTTTTAAAATTATAAATGATGTAATAGCGATGTTCTTTTTAAAATTATAGATGATGTTGTAGCGATGTTCTTCTTAAAATTGTAGATGATGTAGTAGCGATGTTCTTTTTAAAATTATAGATAATGTAGTAGCGATGTTCTTTTTAAAATTATAGATGATGTTGTAGCTATGATCTTCTTAAAAATATAGATGATGTTGTAGCGATGTTCTTTTTAAAATTATAAATGATGTAGTAGCGATGTTCTTTTTAAAATTATAGATGATGTTGTAGCTATGATCTTCTTAAAATTATAGATGATGCTGTAGCGATGTTCTTTTTAAAATTATAGATGATGTAGTAGCGATGTTCTTTTTAAAATTATAGATGATGTTGTAGCTATGATCTTCNAGTAGCGATGTTCTTTTTAAAATTATAAATGATGTAGTAACGATGTTCTTTTTAAAATTATAGATGATGTTGTAGCTATGATCTTCTTAAAATTATAGATGATGTTGTAGCGATGTTCTTCTTAAAATTATAGATGATGTAGTAGCGATGTTCTTTTTAAAATTATAGATGATGTTGTAGCTATGACCTTCTTAAAATTATAGATGATGTTGTAGCGATGTTCTTCTTAAAATTATAGATGATGTAGTAGCGATGTTCTTCTTAAAATTATTGATGATGTTGTAGCTATGTTCTTCTTAAAATTATAGATGATGTTGTAGCTATGATCTTCTTAAAATTATAGATGATGTAGTAGCGATGATCTTCTTAAAATTATTGATGATGTTGTAGCTATGATCTTCTTAAAATTATAGATGATGTAGTAGCGATGTTCTTCCTAAAATTATTGATGATGTTGTAGCTATGATCTTCTTAAAATTATAGATAATGTTGTAGCTATGATCTTCTTAAAATTATAGATGATGTTGTACCTATGATCTTCTTAAAATTATAGATGATGTTGTAGCTATGTTCTTCTTAAAATTATAGATGATGTAGTAGCGATGTTCTTCTTAAAATTATTGATGATGTTGTAGCTATGATCTTCTTAAAATTATAGATAATGTTGTAACTATGATCTTCTTAAAATTATAGATGATGTTGTAGCTATGATCTTCTTAAAATTATAGATGATGTTGTAGCTATGATCTTCTTAAAATTATAGATTAATCTAGAGGAAGAGAACGTAAAAAGATACTTCAAGGCGAGGGAGGATCTAGTTTCCAGCTTTTTGAACAAATTTTTTATTAATCTTAATATACAGAGTGTTCGAAAAGTCCCGGGATGGATTTTTTTATTTTTAACGGCTAAAGATAGAGACTTGAAATTTTATATGTAGTTCTAACACAAATTAATCTATTATTTGGCGTAAATTTCTACAGGGTATCTCAAAATTGGGAAAACAGACACGAACTTTCGATTTTTAAATAGAAAGCCCTAGTGTTTATTTCATATTCAAATTTTCCGTCAAATTCTACACACAATCGATTCCTCACTCGATACTTTGATCAAACGGATCTCTGATCAAACCCGCCCCATCATGGATTTTTCTTCTCGAAATAAACCAGGAGTGTAATACATCAAATCAGATAAGTGTTTAATGTTGAATCTCGTGTTTTTTATTTATTTTTTACACTTTTTATACCCAAGGAGGGGAAAATTTCATTTTTGGTTGATGTTAACATTTCGTGTGTTGCCTTTTGTTTCCATAAATTTCTACAGGGTGTATCAAAATTGGGAAAACAGACACGAACTTTCGATTTTTAAATAGAAAGCCCTATTTTTTTATTTCATATTCAAATTTTCCGTCAAATTCTACACACAATCGACTCCTCACTCGATACTTAGATCAAACGAATCTCTGATCAAACCCGCCCAATCATTGATTTTTCTTCTCGGAATAAAAGTGATAAAACCAGGAGTGTAATACATCAAATCAGACAAGTGTTTAATGTTGAATCTCGTGTATTTTATTTATTTTTTACACTTTTTATACCCAAGGAGGGGAAAATTTCATTTTTGGTTGATGTTAACATTTCGTGTGTCGCCTTTTATTTTCATACCGGCAAAACATCTCCGTGGCAGAGTGCGCATCACACTCGGCTTGCACCAAGGAGGTTCCGATTCCTGGACGAGTCGAAAATTGAAAAAGTTTTTTTTCGGATTTTCTACTTGGTCTGGTTGTGTTTGGGGGTAACTCAGCCTCCTGAGGACAATTGAGTAGCTATGGTAATAGCGCTATGAGGTAGCATTATAAGGTAAAAATTGTTAAAGTGTAGCTTATGCTTAGTGATATTGGAGAGAATGTTGAAAATACCTTGTAATGCTATGATGTCCACCAACATTGTGATATAATAACACAAAGAAATATACATTTACATACCGGCAAGTGAAGTATGGATACCGTAGCAACACTTCTGAATTCTTCTCTATTCTGAATGCCTTCAAGTATGCAGTCATCTAAGATCTCAAGTATAAGAGATCTACTGGACACCCCGAGGATGTGACCAACATAACTCAGTCTTCTTTGTTTGATGGTTGCTCGTAGTTTGTTCTTCTATTTCTTCCATCTCCCCATAACATTTATCATTCAATAGCTGAGTACCCGAACTTCGTTTCGAGAAGATGAGAGAAAAAAATGATAATAAATCTGACTCATATCACCGAGGTACAACCGTTTAAACGCGATCAGAGTATGCACATAGATTACATACACGTTTGTTAACCAGGGTTGTTAAGCTGTGTAGAACGTGTTGGGAGTAGTATTGGGTTAGGTTCCAAAAAAAATAAAATGCGTGTTGAAGTCTGCTGAGTTTAGGCTTGGTCTGTCAACACTCATTTTATTTTTTTTGGAACCTAACCCAATATTACTCCCAACACGTTCTACCCAACAAACTTGGTGTTCAATTCTATTAAATTATATCGCCATTGACTAACCGATTTTGTACATAATTTTATTTAAATCAAACAAAATTTTTTAACGGTTGGAGGGCTTTCAACTCTGATATTTCTGGGCTCCTAGTCTTTGATTTTTTTTTTGTGGGGGGGGGGGCTGGGCTCCCAGTCTTTGTTTTTTTTGGGGGGGGGGGCCCATTCCTATCAAATGTTCTATATCTATTACCGTTTCTTATAGTATTCTATGATTTCCCATACAAAAATCGGAAAATCGGCCGTAACTCGAAAACGGTTGCATATTTTTGAACTGTGATCATTTTTCTGGGGTCTCAGGCTATGGTTTTGGGGGGGTTCATTCCCATCAATTTTTCTATATCTCTTACCGTTTTGGCTAAACAATGAGTATTGTCAAAATTTTATTGTGCCCGATCCCGGATTCGAACTTGTAACCCTCGAATGGCTAGTCACAATTTTGCAAAATATGTCCTAAATGAAGGATAAAGATGTTACCTAAAACTTTCTCGCTTTGAGTTGATATGTTGTCGCGACAAATCTTAAGATATTGGCCAAAATTCGGAAAATTTTGAGGAAGAAATTGGAAAATCGGCCGTAAAATCGGCCGTAACTAAAATGGCCGGACAATACCGTGCCTATAACCTTCCCCGGGTAAAAACAAATAAGTGTGCAAAGTTTCGTGCAATTCCGAGCTGTAGTTAGTAAGTTATAAGCGAACAAACAAATAAATAAACAAATAAATAAACAAACAAACAGACATTCACTTTTATATATATAGATAAATTTGACATTATCCTCCCAGTTAAGTACCTTCCTTATCCTATAAAAAAGAAAGTATTGTAATGGGCTGAAATTTTCGATGTCGAGTTTTCAATGCCAAAACACGTTTTGGGGTCCCCAGAGCCCAAATCTCGAGTTTCAGCCATTGGTCCGTGTGTCTGTCTATCTGTGAAAAAGATATCTCAAGAATGGCAAGTGCTACAGACTTGAAATTCGGTATGTATGTCAGTTTTATACCATGAATGGCAAAATAAGCTTTTGGTGGAAATCGAATATACCGTAGTCGGTTTTATGCCGCTTTTTAGCGGTTATAGCATATCTTGCTTAAAATGAGGACAGTAATAGCTAGAACTTTTAACTTGGTGCCTATTCATATCAATTCCATACAAGAAATTGAAAAATACAACTTAACTTGATGTGTAATATATTGTTGGTCCTAATTAGCGGTTGAAGGCGGCTTTTTGGCGGTTCCGCCTAAAACAGAAAGGAAAGAGCTTGGTACCAATTCATATCAATTTCATATTGAAGTGTAATATATCAAGAAGTGTAATATATAATTGTATTTCCTCTCTGGGAGCTTCAAAACGTGTTTTTCCATTGTAAACTCTACATCGAAAATTTCAGCCCATTACAATACTTTTTTTTTATATAGATAAGGAAAGTCGTGTGATGTTCAGATTTTTCACACCAGATCTTTTTGGTATACGTCTTTAACACAATATCTCCTACGCATTTTTTTTTTCTCCTTTCCTCTGTCTTCAAGTTCCTAAAGTTGCAATTAGCTATATTAACGTTCAAATCTCAGGAAATAAAAGAACGCAGGAACAAACTACAGATTGCAAGGATTTTATTGCTTTATGATCGTAAATTTACTCCGGTATCTCTACTTTAACCCGTAGGTGACGAGAGCATCAATAAGTACCAAACTACTTCTCCTGATTGAGGAAAATGGCAAAAAACATAGCATTTTATAGAATTTTTTTGGGGGGGGGGGTCGTGCCCACCTTGTAATTTAAATATAGATTTCTCGTTTATATGTTTCGCCACAGGCCTTAGAGTCAAGTTCATTCTGTGGGAGTTTAGCATTTTCTAAATACTTGTTGTTTGGCCGATCCCGGTTTCGAACTCGTAACTCTGGAACGATTGGTCATAAGTTCCCAAACTATGTTAGAAATTAGGATCGAAACGGCCTCCTAAAACTTTTTGGCTTTTGAGTTGATATGTTGTCGTGACAAAGACATTGTCGTGACAAAGACGTGACAAAGACATTGGTCCATGTCTTTCCGAATTTTGTCATTTTGTCTTTTGGGGGTACATTCCCATTTCACTAGGGCCAGTGGCGTACCTAGATCATTGAGCGCCCGGGGCAAAGAATGATTCGCCGCCCCCCTCCCCCTTCCATGGTTTTACACGTTTCTTATTATAAAAACTCCGCAGAATAAGTTCTGTAAAGATTATTTTTAACAATTTTCATGCTTTATTTCATTGTTAACGTTAATTCACGTACATATTTGTACGTAACTAAATAAACGCTAATACTTGATCGAATATATCGAATGAAAACGATCGATACTATCGATAGTTTTAAAACTCCAAATGATTGAATATTACTTGAGATCAACCATGAGTTAAAGTAGATTAACAAATCTTGCAATTGTTTCAATGGAAAATGAAGCTACTGCAATGTTGGATTGCGAGGATATAATATGTACATTGGCAGCGATTAATGAAACTGCTGCAATGTTGGATTACGAGGATATAATATGTACATTTGCAGCGATTAAAGCGAGAAAAGTTAACATTTGAGTTTTTCAATTGTGATGGAGAAAAAATTTGAAGTCTAACGTTTCGAGATTATATAAATAAGTTAAAAGATTCATTTTTCATCAAAAATTGAGATCCAATATTGACGTAATCTTTCTATGAATGAAAATTTGATTTTTCAGTAATATTTTTTTTTTTAAGTATCATTTCTTTATCTTACGGAACAGCGAAGATCGTTTTGTTGCCCCCCAAATCATTGCGCCCGGGGCGACCGCCCCCCCTCCGGCCCCACCCTAGGTACGCCACTGACCAGGGCCGTAGAAAATCAGTAAGGAGAGGAGAAATCAGTAAAAGCAGAGTCCTGCAAAAGTAATTGTCCCATATTAGTCTACTATCGCTAAACTTCTGATTTTGTGTGTTTGAAAAATTTTCGAAACTTAAGTTGACTTATTTATTATTAAAAAAAAAACATGATTTCATTATGATGATTTTCTCTCCGGGCCTCTGAGGGAATCCCGGGCCTGGGGGGATTCCTCTCTCTCGTTGGGCTTGGGTACATTTCGCTACCTGCTACCGTACCAATACATACAAACACAAATTTCTGATTTTTATATTTGTACCTTACATTGTGGTCGCATTGATCGGTTTCTAAGTACTGACTTGTAGCCCACAATTTCATAATTCGGTGGGATAAGCTGCAGATTTACGATGTTATCAGAGGGCTAACCGGACAGGTAGAAATCCAATTTGTACCTATTTCTTTACCAATCACTATTCAAAAATTATATAACACCTATAAAAGATATTATTTTTTATTATTTTCTGGAATGCTGATATACATTGCATGCTTTCAGATTTTATCATTTTTCGAGATTACGCCTTCTACGCACGAACCTATACAGAGCGTTCGAAAAGTCCCGGGACGGATTTTCTTATTTTTAACGACTAAAGATAGAGACTTGTAATTTTACATTGAGTTCTAACACAAATAAATCAATTTTTGGGAGTAATTAAAATTTCTATAGGGTGTCCCAAAAGTGGGTAAACAAACACCAACTTTCGATTTTTAAATAGAAACCTCTATTTTTTATTTCATATTCAAATTTTCTATCAAACTCTACACACAATCGACTCCTCACTCGATACTTTGATCAAACGGATCTCTAATCAAACCCGCACAATCATGGATTTTTCTTAGGAATAAAAGTGATAAAACCAAGAGTGTAATACATCAAACCAGTCAAGTTTTTTATGCTGAATCTCGGGGTACCATTGTTTTTTTAATTTTTTACACTTTTTATACCCAAGAAGGGTAAAATTTCATTTTTAATTGATGTCAACATTTCGTGTGTCGCCTACATATAAAATTTCAAGTCTCTATCTTTAGCCGTTAATAAAAATAAAAAAATCAGTCCCGAAACTTTTGGAACACTCTGTGTATTAAAAAAAAAAAAAAAAAAAAAAAAAAAAAAAAAAAAAAAANAAAAAAAAAAAAAAAAAACTAAACAGGTTTTTGTGATTGAAATTATTAATCGGTTTCCTAAATACATCGATTCTCACGCGAGGCTGTTCAAAATAATTATTGAGTCAATCCATATTACCTTCTCTAGTTTAATTTAGTCGTCTACGCCCCATCATTTCAATTAGTAGAGAGCAATATTACTGACGTTGTGTGTGATGTGTGAGTGAGTAAGTGAAAGATGAGTGAGGATAGTGGGTGTGTGATGGAGGTAGTAGTGAATGATGAGTGTGTGGATAATGGATAATAAGTAAGGAAGGGAGTAAGTGAAAGATGAGTGTGGATAATGGGTGTGTGATGGAGGTAGTAGTGAATGATGAGTGTTTGGAAAATGGATAATGGGTAAGGATAAGGAAGGGAGTAAGTGAAAGATGAGAGTGGATAATGGGTGTGTGATGGAGGTAGAAGTGAATGATGAATGTGCGGAAAATGGATAATGGGTAAGGAAGGGAGTAAGTGAAAGATGAGTGTGGATAATGGGTGTGTGATGGAGGTAGTAGTGAATGATGAGTGTGTGAAAAATGGATAATGGGTAAGGAAGGGAGTAAGTGAGAGATGAGTGTGGATAATGAGTGTATGATAGAGATAGTACTGAATGATGAGTGATGAGAGTGTTGAAAATTGATAATAAGTAAGGAAGGGAGTAAGTGAAAGATGAGTGTGGATAATGGGTGTGTGTTGGAGGTAGTAGTGAATGATGAGTGTGTGGAAAATGGATTATGGGTAAGGGAGGGAGTAAGTGAAAGATAAGTGTGGATAATGGGTGTGTGATGGAGGTAGTAGTGAATGATGAGTGTTTGGAAAATGGACAATATGTAAGGAAGGGAGTAAGTGAATGATAAGTGTGGATAATGGGTGTGTGATGGAGGTAGTAGTGAATTATGAGTGTGTGGATAATGGATAATGGGTAAGGAAGGGAGTAAGTGAAAGATGAGTGTGGATAATGGGTGTGTGATGGAGGTAGTAGTGAATGATGAGTGTTTGGAAAATGGACAATATGTAAGGAAGGGAGTAAGTGAATGATGAGTGTGGATAATGGGTGTGTGATGGAGGTAGTAGTGAATGATAAGTGTGTGGAAAATGGATAACGGGTAAGGAAGGGAGTAAGTGAAAGATGATTATGGATAATGGGTGCGTGATGGAGGTAGTAGTGAATGATGAGTGTGTGGAAAATGGATAATTAGTAAGGAAGGAAGTAATTGAAAGATGAGTATGGATAATGGGTGTGTGATGGAGGTAGTAGTGAATGATGAGTGTGTGGAAAATGGATAATAAGTAAGGAAGGGCGTAATTGAAAGATGAGTGTGGATAGTGGGTGTGTGATGGAGGTAGTAGTGAATGATGAGTGTGTGGAAAATGGATAATAAGTAAGGAAGGGAGTAATTGAAAGATGAGTGTGGATAATGGGTGTGTGATGGAGGTAGTAGTGAATGATGAGTGTGTGGATAGTGGGTGTGTGGAAAGTTTATGACGGGCGCCCGGCGCCGGGTGTATAAATGAGAAATAGTATAACGAGTGTGAATGGTTTTAAAACCTTTGATTTATGAAGATAATCTCTTTGTTAATAATACTAAATATTAACACATTCCTGTATAATGGTCCAAATCCTATCCCAGCGACAATAAAGGAATACCTACGTGTTTCAGAGTTTTTTGAAATTCCAATTCGTCTCTAGATATTGAACTCTGTTCCGAATGGGTTAATCAATCCTCAACACAAACAAAACTAATAATTGATCATTGAAGGAGAAAACACACTCATTGTTCATTATTTAATCATTGTAATTACACCTCAATGAGAACATTACAAGCGTAATGACAATAAAATCATATTTATTGTCTACAGCGGAGAAAAACAAAGTCAAAATAACATTATTTGTTATTCTGGAATAATAATTATCACAATATCTACAAAGTTTGTTGGGGGGACCAATTTATTAGTCCAGGGACCCAAGAAATCAATATAAGTTAGAGATCAGTATCGATCAACAATACATGGATGAACCGATTAATCAGTCAGGGAATCAATCGGAGAAAATTTGAACCGTGTAGCACGCATCTGAAGAAATTTAAAAAAGTTCGATCATATTTTGTTGAAAAAAATACTGTAAATTCCCAACTTTATCGGGGAAACACGATTTTTGACAGAAGAAAGATGTATTGACCGCGGAGCAACTGTTGAAAAAATACTCTAAATTCCCAACTTTATCGCGGGAAATACTATTTTTGACAGAAGAAAGATGTATTGACCGCGGAGCAACTGTTGAAAAAATACTGTAAATTCTCAACTTTATCGGGAGAAATACGATTTTTGACAGAAGAAAGATGTATTGACCGCGGAGCAACTGTTGAAAAAATACTGTAAATTCCCAAATTTATCGCCGGAAATACGATTTTTGACAAAAGAAAGATGTATTGACAGCGGAGCAACTGTTGAAAAAATACTGTAAATTCTCAACTTTATCGGGAGAAATACGATTTCTCGCAGAAGAAAGATGTATTGACCGCGGAGCAACTGTTGAAAAAATACAGTAAATTCTCAACTTTATCGGAAGAAATACGATTTTTCACAGAAAAAAAAAAATGTATTGACCGCGGAGCAACTGTTGAAAAAATACTGTAAAATCCCAATTTTATCAAGAGAAATATGATTTTCCACAGAAGAAAGATGTATTGAGCGCGGAGCAACTATTGCAAAAATACTGTAAATTCACAACTTTATCGGGAGAAGTATGATTTTTCTCAGAAGAAAGACGTATTGACCGCGGAGCAACTATTGCAAAAATACTGTAAATTCTCAACTTTATCGGGAGAAATACGATTTTTCACAGAAAAAAAAAAATGTATTGACCGCGGAGCAACTGTTGAAAAAATACTGTAAAATCCCAATTTTATCAAGAGAAATATGATTTTCCACAGAAGAAAGATGTATTGAGCGCGGAGCAACTATTGCAAAAATACTGTAAATTCACAACTTTATCGGGAGAAGTATGATTTTTCTCAGAAGAAAGACGTATTGACCGCGGAGCAACTATTGCAAAAATACTGTAAATTCTCAACTTTATCGGGAGAAATACGATTTTTCACAGAAAAAAAAAAAAAATGTATTGACCGCGGAGCAACTGTTGAAAAATACTGTAAAATCCCAACTTTATCAAGAGAAATATGATTTTCCACAGAAGAAAGATGTACTGAACGCAAAGCAACTATTGCAAAAATACTGTAAATTCTCAACTTTATACGATTTTTCACAGAAGAAAGATGTATTGACCGCGGAGCAGCAGAAGAAATGAATAAAGATCTATCATAACCCACGGAAACCATCTTCAAAAAATGATTGTGATATGTTCAATCGAAAAATGAGCAAATCTCGACAAAGCAAAAACGTTACGAAGCACTTTGGCAGAGAAAATTATAAATCTACCTCAGCCGAGATATCACCATTTCCTCCATTCGAATACTATTGTTACGTGTAGGCCAATTTCGGAGAAAAGGAAACGGCCTTTCTTTGAACGGACGAATTAAAGATCTATTGGACGGCTGACTGAGACATGATGTGTGAAGGTATGAAGTAATAATTTTATTGTTAACTACAGGAAGATGGCATCAAACTACAATGACTACTAGAAGTTACCTTTCGATTTCTTTGTGCTTTCAGCTTTATGAGAGAAGACAAATACCATCATGTGAATAATTTAATACAATTTCCCACAAAACTTATTCGTGCGCAGTCATTTATTTGGTTCCCATCATTATTTGGTTTTACTTTCATTTTCGTTGCCTCATTTTGGTTTAGGCACTATCTATACTTCGCTATAAGTCTCTATTTAAACTGTATGAATCATCAGGACGAGAAGAGATACTCGTGGATTCTGAAGGCAGAAATTTTGGATCGATAATTTGATGTACCTACTATATTTCTAAAGAAATATTGATAAAAAGAAGTTAGTTTGTGGACTCAGAGTTTATTAAATTAAATTTTGAATAAAAATTATGTCGAAACTTCTCCTAATTCGGTGAGGTTACAACAGTTTCACACTGTAGCCACCGAGCGGGGCATAGCAGCTTCATTGGGTGTCGGACCTAAGCTCGTGTAAATACAGAGTTTATTAAATTAAATTTTGAATAAAAATTATGTTGAAACCTCTCCGAATTTGGTGAGATTACAACAGCTTCACACTGTAGCCACCGAGCGGAGCATGCCAGCTTCATTGGTTGTCGGTCCTAAGCTCGCTCGTGTAAATACAGAAGGTTTGGTGTTAAGAAGGGGCTCCAGCTTTAGAAAAACTCTGCTTCAAACCAATGATGAGAAATCATCAGCAAAAAGTGAGTTTCTACGCATTTTCCATGCATACAGTGAGAGCAAGCTATTGTTACTGTGACAGGAAAGAGTTACAGGTATAGAGAGTAGACACAAAACAAAAGGTTATGGGGTGTTAGACAAAGGAAAGCAGCCCCGACCCCAAATAGAATTAGGGGGTGAAGGAGACAACAGTATTCACACTGCCATCATCAGACCAAAGCTGTTATACGATTTACTTCACCGTCCTACTGCCGAATAATCCTGGATTTTTCTCTAATATTAACCTTGAAGTTTCCCTCCATTGTCTTATAATGACATTTTTTTTAGCATTTTAAATCCCAGTTCTTCACAATAACCTGTTCAAAGTATCATGTATGTATCTGTTAGTTTAGCTAGACGTCCTTAATAATAAATAATTTATCGCAGTGATTCATAGACTTCTCAAAAAAGGAAGAAATGAAAGCCATGAGGTTCAAGGCCGTATCCAGCCGGGGGGGGGTCCGTGGGGTCACCCCCGAAATTTCAATCGTTTTTTTAATGAAAATACTTTACTTTACACGTGACCTACAATATTAAGAAAACAAACAGCAACAAAAAAAACAACAGCAGCAACAACAACATCAACAACAACTGCAGCAACAACATCAACAGCAAGCACAACAACAGCAAGAACAACAGCAGCAACGATAACAACAACAACAGCAGCAAAAACATCAACAACAACAGCAGAAACAAAAACAACATCACCTTCTATGATCAACATTTCCAGGTGTTAGTCCTGGCTTGGCTGTGAATGCTTCTGCCCCCCCTCGAAAAAAAATCTTGGGTACGGCCCTGAAGTCGTTTCAAAGAATTTAATGTATATGTACCAACTTTGAAAATAAATTAAAAAGTAGCTTGACGTAGATAATAATATTGAACCCGAACTGTGGGGTGTTTTCGAATTCGAGAACCACTCAAAAATCACGAAAAGATTGGAATTTTAAGATGCAACAAAAAGAGCTCATCATAATTATTGTGTTCATTTATTTATAGTGGCGTCATAGTTGCCAGATTAATGTTGAAACTGCCGTTCTAAAGATTTCTCTGTTGGCAGCCAATTCTTTTAGCGCCTCTTCCATCTGAATTTCTATACCTACTCGATATATTCTAACTGAAACACCTTGTATAATGATTGCGAAAAAATGCGAATCGCCTGCGTCTTCGTTTCAATCCGAATAATTGTAGATTATCAACAGAGTTGGGTCGATCCAAGCAATTCGTTAAATCTTAATGTTGAATTCGACCATGAAATGTTTGGGCATTAAATTTGATATTTTGAATGAATTAGATAAGTATTCGTGAGAATTTGCAACTCCCGCTGATCGTTTCATTTGCTCTCATTATGATCGTCAATGACCTTCATGAACTATGCAATCTATCGATCAGATCGAATCGAACGGCCAGATATACAACATACCGAATAGATTATATGTTTTCCCATAATCAAAATAATGAGCAATAATTTGCATTTCAAATTGAATATTTATACTCCACACTCCACACTTGTGCTTTCATAAATATGCAAGTCCTCTGGAGCGGAACATTACATTGAAAATATCGCAGAGTGGACATTTGGTGGTACGATATAATCATGCGCGGATATAACTCTCTTGTTTTGGAGGGGGGGCACAATATCCTAATAGAAAATTTGGAGGGGGAGGGGGGACTTGTAACTTAGAGACCGGGGTTTATCGAGGTTCGATACCTAATTTGTTAAAAGCCTTAGAGCTACCACAAATACCTTCCATTCTAGGGACTATCAAAGCATCTAGTTGAACGATGACTTTGAGATCTGTCGATTGCAGTTTCTCTCTCTCTTTCTTTTATAAGCGTAAAAAAAGTGCCATGACGGATGACAGAATTTTTAACGTTTTTATTTGCGTATTTCTATTTAGTCTCAGGATTGGGAATTATTTAAGGGCCCGTGCCCCCCTCAATGGGATAAAAGACACAGCGGATCACCATTCAT
>CM022882.1:4374233-4385411 GCA_012654025.1 Pachypsylla venusta | reverse complement strand
ATATGTCAATAAAGCTAACAAGTAAACATAAAAAGTTAAAAACAAAACAAAAGAGAAGTGGAAAAAATAAAAATATGGTTGGTGGGATTTTTCCCGCAATGTGTCACGCCGCACGCGACAAAAATCCCCAAAAATCCCACAACTACGGTTCTCCCCGGAGTCATACCCCGATCCAGTTGGATTTTCATCGGGCTGTTAATTTGAAGGGGTGAAGCAGAACGGACTGCTTTACCAGCCACCTAAGAGGTCGTTCTATTAAATTGATGTAAAACAGCTTTGAGATTATATTTATAAATCAGTTTTATAATGGAACTAGCTGTTTCGCCCGTGCTTCGCTACGGCCTATAGCTTGGCGCCTTAGAGGCATGGCCCTTCTCGTGCTAATAGTATTCCATGTTTTCCTTTTCAAAAATCGAAAAAACGGCCACAACTCGAAAACGGTTGGACCGTTTTTAGCAAACCATGATCCAAATTAAGGTTTAAAAGGCCACCTAAAACATTCTCACTTTGAGTTGATATGTTGTCGTGACAAAATTTAAGATATCGGACCATGATCGGCTAAATTCGGTCAAAAATCGAAAAATCGGCCGTAACTCGAAAACTGTTCGACATTTTTATATTCTGATATTTTTTCTTGTTTTTGGGCCTATGGTTTTGGGTCCATAGGCCTCATCAATTTTTCGATATCTCCTACCATTTTGGCTAAACAATTAGTAATACATACCCACACAGCCACACACACACACACATTTATCGTTACAATGAGTTTTATTATTATAGATTATATTATAACTCAGTTAGTTGATGCGATGGACTCGTAACCAGGAGGATTTTGGTTCGCTCTTCACTGGACACAATAGATCTAAATTCAGGACGCATTGATAATTGCAATCAGACATCTCCGTTGCAGAGTGCGCATCACACTCGGCTTGCACCAAGGAATTTCCGGGTTCGTTCCCCGAACGGGTCGAAAATTTGATAATTTTTTTTTCAAATTTTCCACTTGGTCTGGTTGTGATTGGGGGTAACTCAGCCTCCTGAGGACAATTGAGTAGCTATGGTAATAGCGACAAGTGGTAGCATTATAAGGAAATAGTTAAAGTGTAGCTTAGGCTTAGTGATATTGGAGTGAATGTTGAAAATACCTTGTAATGCTATGATTTCTACTAAAATTGTGACATAAATAAATATACATTTACATTTATAATTGCAATCAGTCCCATTAGAGATCTGCAACCAGTTTAATAATAATAAAACTCAACACCCAGTATATATATATATACTGATAAATAATCAACGTAGCTTCAAGTAAACGTATTAGATACTTGAAATTTGGAACACAAGTTCCTGTGTTCCAAAGGTCGAACTTGAAATTTGGAACAAATGTCAAACTTGAAATTTGGAACACAAGTTCCTGTGTTCCAAAGGTCGAACTTGAAATTTGGAACACAAGTTCCTGTGTTCCAAATGTCGAACTTGAAATTCGGAACACAAGTTCCAGTGTTCCAAATGTCAAACTTGAAATTTGGAACACAAATTCCTGTGTTCCAAATGTCGAACTTTAAATTTGGAACACAAGCCCTGTGTTTCAAATGTCGAACTTGAAATTTGGAACACGAGTTCCTATGTTCCAAATGTCGAACTCAGTCTGCTCTGCAGAAAAAAATTTCAGGCGAATGTAAAGGAGATAACGAAAAATGAAGGAGAAAGGTTAGTTTAAAATTTTTCATGGGGTCCTGTTTTTTGGAAGGGGTGGCCAAAACAGGACCCCCTAAACATTGAAATTTCCCGTTTTTTTTTAAAAAAAAGAAAATGTATAACAAAGTGAGAAGTTAGAGTTGATACAGACACTCAAACTCATGATTAGTGATGGCATATCGTTCAAAAATATATCGATATATCGAATTTCAAATATATCGATATATGAGGAATATATCGATATATCGACGATATATATCGGTTTATTCGAAATTGGAATTTTACGAAGTGAATTGTTGGAAATGTCGTCCCCTCTCTGTACTTTCCTAACCTGACCCTCCCCTACATTCCAGTTTCCACCAATTACCAGTTTCAAAGGGACAAGTAGGATCCCCCTAAAATAGAAAACTTCGAGTAAAAAAAAAATGGATAACTTAAAATTTTATCGCCATATTAGGACATTGAAAAAATCTAAATTAGTGTACCTAATATTAAACGATATATCGTGAAAAATATATCGATATATGAAACGATATATCTATATAATATATCGATACATCGGAAGAAAATATATCGATTTTCGATATATCGTGCCATCCCTGCTCATGATGTTTTCAAATTATTCTCCATCTCTCTCCCCTTTTATTCTCATTGTCTTCGTAATCGAGTGAGATCTACAGTTCACTGAACCACTAATAAAACAAATTAAGAAATCTAAAACCGTTAGCTACTAAAATGATTGCTTCCAATTGATTTTTGTATTTTACATAATAATTCGAATCGTGACCGCCAAATTTTTGGTCCTCCAATGGTACATATCCGCCTGTCCTAAACAATTAACGACCATTGATTGCATTCTTTAACAATGGATTGGTCATCCACCTTCCTGTGCTGCATATTAAATATTCCGATAACAATGTCAATAAACAAATCACCGCCATCAATATCGACGTCGCCATGTCGCGCAAACATATACCGTCAATTATCGAATATTATATGGGTCGTTGTGCAAATAGGCAAACAACGTATTTTAATGTAGTTTTAACTGATAAAACACTGAAATCTTGCATAAAGTTAGAAATTTACATGCAATATAGCAGGAAATAATTTATATTTGAACTCTTTCACTCCCGATGCTCCAAAACGGTTCCGCTTTAGGGAAAGAGATGCTCGAAAACTAGTGTAAACTGGTAGGACGCTCAAATCTTACATGAAGGAAGATATTTACATGCAATTAAATGGAAAAATAAATATATTCACTCTTTTACTACTAGTGCCCCAAAGCGTTTCCGCTTCAGGGAAGAAAATGCACGAAATCTAATTTCTATTGCTAAGACGATGAAATCTTGCATGAAGGTAGGGAGACTTAAATTCAATTAAACCCGCAAATGTCAAAATTAAAATTCTATTTTCTTCTGTCTCAATTCTCTTAAAGTAATACCGACTTTACACTGACATATTGACTGATGCACTCATCAACAATAGTTTCAGGCAGTTCCCGCATACCTAGAGCGTTTGTAAAAAGGTAGTATTTTACGAATCTCCTTAGAAAAAACTGACCAAGTGTAAAATCGGTATTACTTTAAGAGAATTGAGACAGAAGAAAGTGCAATAAAAATAATTTGAGTGCGGGATATACAGCAGCAACAATAAACTTGGCCACAATAATAGATATCACTACTTTCATAGGCGGAATTTTTTGGAAGAGTGGGAGGAACTTGGCCTTTTTTCAATGATGATTTGTTTGTGAGATTTGAAAAGTTACATTTAATATATCTACATTTAATATACATACATTTAAATTTAAAAGTTAGATTAATGTACTGGTCAGTCGCGTTGCTCCTCGCTCCGTGATATTAATTTAGAATTCTGAATTATTGTATCTTAAAGATACTGCGACTTTCGTTGCGAAGCAGGGCCGTACCCAAGTTTTTTTTAGGGGGGGGGGGCGAAGAATTGACAACCGGACTAACACCTGAAAATGAGTATCATGTTGTTTTTGTTGTTACTGGCTGTAGTTCTCGTTGTTGATGTTGTTGTTGCTGTTTTTGTTGTTGATGTTGTTGTTGCTGCTGTTGTTGTTTTTGATGTTGTTAATGGATTCTATCGGTGAGGATGTCACCCTTACTATGGAACTTATTAAGTCATAAAGTAATTGTGGAAGAATTTATGCCTTAAGCAGATTCGATGTATGATTACAATTAAAAGCTTTAGCAACAACTTTTTGATGACGTCACGATTGATTAATTTGGATGTATGATGACAATTAAAAGCTTTAGCAACAACTTTTTTATAGCCGCATTCTATAACATTACCAACGATCGGAAATGATGACTTCACGATTGATTAATTATGATGTGTGATAACAATTAAAAGCTTTAGCAACAACTTTTTTATAGCCGCATTTTCATACATTACCAACGACCGAAAATGATGACGTCACGATTGATTGATTGATTCTGATGTGTGATGATGATGACGTATTATGCTTGAACGTAAAAGGAATTAAGCAAATACTTTTTATTGAAAATGATGTGGTCTAGGTAAAAAAAAATTGGGTTAACGTCTCTTTAACATCTATTGGTCATTCAAGACGGGGGTTTCACCCTCCGATCGCTGGATACTTGCAAACCAGCTACCCACATTGACCTCACCCAGCCTTGGTTGGTCGAGTAAAATAGCCAGCATCACCGGGCGCGAATCCAGACACCCACTTGCTACAACCTCCCTGGACGTTGCTTAACTTCTGTGATTTAACGGGAACTGGTGTATTCAACGTGCCATAGAAGCTAATTTTACCTATCTACTCTTAAACCTTTTTTACCTATACTATGTACTGTATAGTTGATATATTTGCAATTCAAATGTCTTGTTTCTAACATACTTGGCTTTTCATTTCCACACAAAATGTGTTGTGTGTTCATACTGAATCGTTGTCAATTGTTATTCAATTGTTGAATCACGAATTTCATCCGCACCTTGTGAAACGTGCTTTCCTCTTAATAATTTGTACTCCATGACTCTCCGTGGTTAGGTCATTTGCATTAATCAAGTTGAATAACTCCCGCACAATGCGATCTTTATGACTAACCAAAATTGAGGTCTATGTCTCACCAAATTATGGTTTTACCAAAATTTGTTGTTAAAGCGTTTAATGTCCAATAAGGATGGAGGTTGATAAAGAGAATTTGTGGCACCGGAAGAAATGATTAGAGCAGGTTACTCTGGTCGGACAGCATTCACAAAACCACATTGACAGATGAATGGCGGGGTTATTTCATTTGTCCATTTTTTAATAATATTACTCAGATTTTCAGAGGGTTAAAAAATGTTCCAAATTTTGCATTATTGCAACAACTCAAAAAGTTCAAAATTTTGGACGTGCGCGTATAAGCTTACAAACCGTTCAGCAACTCTGGACTTATAAACCTGCAAAATAATTGTCCAAAATTTTGGACACTGGGCCTTTAAGCCTACAAAACATAAAAAGTCCTTGGTCCTTTAGAGGTTAAATCGTGAGTGAGGATGGTGTGGCCATTGGCCAATTCTCATTAGGACGATCAAAATCTTTTCTGCCCTTGAAGAACACAAGATGAGCACGGTTCAATGTCAAACTTGATCCATTTCACTTTAAGTAGTGGTATTTGATCAAATTCTGAGATATGGATTTAAATATTGATTTACACATTTGAATAGAAGAGGTTGGAACATTGCTTGGTGACGAAATCAACGGCTTTGTTGCCACGTCCACCGCTGTGGGATGTGTACCGTATAAGGATAATATGGACGTTAAAGGAGAAGTCTATCTTTTTGTTCCTCGGAAATACCGAATGTGTGATCGGAGAGTGATGAAACGTACATTTATAGATTGACCTGATAAATTTGTCTCAAATATATATTTTTAAATACAATGCAGATTTGATCGAGGTCTTGGGATAGATCGAAATATGTGTGTCTGAAACTTTTCGGGCTTGAGAAGACTACAAATTTTAATCACCCGACCTGATGGTTATGCGAACATATGGTATCTTTTTATTCGGGAGATAAAAAATTGGATTGGACATCTGTTTAGACATAATCCATTCATGGTATCAATCATAGAAGATAGGGACATCAAGGAGGAGGAAGACTACGTTTGGATTACGCCAGTCAAATTATGAAATGCGCCGCGCCGAGTGCAGCTCATATGTAGAGTTGAAGAGGAAGTCGAAACAGAGTGAAGAGATATAAACCAATCTTAGGATTGAATTATTTCATGATGATGATGATGATGATTATGTTCTTTGCGAATACAAGCTCACGCTGCTGCGAGCGACTTCCAGCGACAAATCCAACGCCAGGGGGTCTGCAACTTGTAGTCCCAAAAGTAGCTTGTAGAAGCCTGACCTTGTAGTTGTTTCCTAAGGACGACCGACGTTAGTATCAACGGCATTCCTTCTAATCAGACATCAAAGGATATCATATAATAGGTTCCGGAAGAGACAAAGATGTCAACATCAACGTAATGTTGATGTGTTATAAAAGTGACCAGATAAAATAAAATGATCTTTTCTTAAGATTATTTCCTGAGATGATTCAATTCACATTTCAAACCACAAAATCAAAATTTGAATCAATTTGGTTTCAACTTAACTCATTCTGATTAATTCATTGACAAATCTCATAAGGATTTATCCGGAATCAATTTGATGGATGTACCTACGTAAGAGCAGTATTAGGTTCAACTCTATTACATGGGATTTTGAAATTGTACATGTAACGTTTATGGAGATGGATTTAAAAGTTGCGAATTCAATAAGATTAGGATTGGATAAGCAGAAGGCGAAAGATCATGGAAGTGTCCGATCACGGTGAGCAAGTTGTGGTGAAAAGAATTCGGCAACGGCAAGAGAGAGGTAATGATTGGGACCTGACAAATAGTGATGAAAAGAATTCGGCAACGGCAACAGAAAGGAAATGATTGGACCCTGGCAAGTACTGACGAAAAGAATTTGGCAACAGCAACAGAGAGGAAATGATTGGGACCTGGCAAGTACTGATGAAAAGAATTCGGCAACGGCAACAGAAAGGAAATGATTGGACCCTGGCAAGTACTGACGAAAAGAATTTGGCAACAGCAACAGAGAGGAAATGATTGGGACCTGGCAAGTACTGATGAAAAGAATTCGGCAACGGCAACAGAAAGGAAATGATTGGACCCTGGCAAGTACTGACGAAAAGAATTTGGCAACAGCAACAGAGAGGAAATGATTGGGACCTGGCAAGTACTGATGAAAAGAATTCGGCAACGGCAACAGAAAGGAAATGATTGGACCCTGGCAAGTACTGACGAAAAGAATTCGGCAACGGCAACAGAAAGGAAATGATTGAGCCCTGGCAAGTATTGATGAAAGTTATTTGCAGATCTTGAATATAAATATTGAAAATCTATCATCAAAGGTTCCTGTTCTGAACTGATACTTATTGCATTTATCACTTCGACCTTTGTTTTGATCTACTGTGACCAGTGTTTTTTGACTGCCTGGATAGCAATGATCTGGTATAGTTCTTCGAGGATTTTTTTTTAAAAATATTCTTCCGGGTTATTTAGTCCAGAGCTCGGTCTTCCTTATAAGAAGTACCTGCTTGGACTTTCCCTCAACTTGGAAAGTTTTTGTGATTTTCATGATCATTGTGGGCAAAGATCCTGAACATTCTATTCTCCAGGGTTCCATATTCAAAGAGAATGTGAGTAGTTGTTTTTTCTACCAAGCCACAAAGTCTACTGGTAGACTGGAACTCTCCCAGGATGACCTGGGAGAGTTCCAGTCTACGCAGATGTTCCCTAGAAGAAAATGAACCGTGAGTAGACTCCCTAAGGTACAATAATAATTATGAAAACGATGTCCGATGTTTTCTGTCCCACCTAAAATATGTCGGGATCTACTCAACCTAATAATGGTGAGGGTAATAGAGCTAATGATTATATTTACAAAGCAAAGAGGCCAAGTTCAAGGATACTCTCTGTTGTTAGATGAATGCCAAAACCAGATTATAAGTCATTCGTTTGGTGATTTGAATAGAGCAGCTATGGAAATGACCCTATTTTTACTACCAATTCAACTCAGGCATGGTCTCCCCTGTTATTTTCCTGAAATAAATAGAGCAGTGGTCCTTATGGATAGCTGGTTTGTAAGTTTCCAGAGAATGGAGAGTACAACCGCCGCCTCAAATGATCTTAGATGTAAAACAGACGTTAGGTCAAAAATAAAATTTAAATTGTGCTCTGGCATGGTTGCAAATCTCCTTAATACCTATATAAATCAGAATTTTTTGTGTACCTATGTACCATGTACCTATGTATGAGGGGTTGTCTGTTACAATACCACAGCCCAAACTGTAGTAGATACCGAAAAATTGATGGGNAGATAGCGAAAAATTGATGGGAATGGACACCCTAAAATCATGATCTACGACCCCAGGAAAATTATCAGAACTAAAATATGTCAAGCCGTTTTCGAGTTACGCCAAATTAATTATTTCTTCACCAAAATCGGACAGTTACGTTCCGATATCTTAAAATTTGTGGCGACTACATATCAACTCAAAGCGAGAAAGTTTTAGGACATTTTCTGCAAAGGTATGGCCAGCAATTCCAGAGTTACGAATTTGAAACCGGGAACGGGTAAATAAAATTTAGAAAATACTAAAAAGTCAGAATGGCCGTGCCCCTAAGGCGCCCGGCGAAAATTTTAAATCTTGGTTTGCAAAGGTTGCAATATACACTTGCAGGGTGGACACAAACCAATACCCCCCCCCCCAATTTCCATTGTCCTTGAAAAACAAAGATAGCAATAGAATCGTAGCGAAATTGTAATTTTTTTTCCTTTAGAAGTGTGTCACACATCATTTTTCCTTTAGAAGTGTGTCACACATCTTTTTTCCTTTAGAAGTGTTGTGTCACACATTTTTCAAAGAATATACTCCCTCTATTTTGCGTCATAATACCTTGTGTGTTTCAAGAACGTATTGTTTTTTGAAGATTCTCATCCTGTTGCTCCTCTCAAAATCAAGTGTTCCAGATTCAGATTTGGCAAAATGGTAGAAATAGGTTGATATGAGGTTATCGAAAAAGTTTTGATGACCCTTGGCTGGAACGGTGACGGTATGCTATCCAGGTTGTCCCGGTGCATAAAACCGCTCATCTTGTGATACATTTTCAGAAAGAAAATAGAATTGGAAGTACTTTGCAAAAATATTCACACGTCTAGCTTGTTTGGTTTCAAAATGGCGGCTATTTGAAATTTCCCCAAAAAATTCACATGTCTAGCTTGTTTGGTTTCAAAATGACGGCTATTTGAAATTTCCAAGACATGACTTCCAAGCGTGTCTAAAACTAGGCGAATGATGTCTAAAGAAACAGGTTCCTCGACATAGGTATCCTATGCAATTATTTAATATACCATTTCAAATAATTCGTCTAGTTTTAGACAATCCGCCATTTTGAAACCAAACATGCTAGACGTGTAATTTTTTTTGCAAAGTACTTCTAATTCTATTGTCTTTCTGGAAATGTATCACAAAATGGGGGACTGTATTTAAAAAACAAAAGTTGGTTCACATGGGACCCGCCCCTGAAAAATTGGTCACACCATCAGGTGGTTTAATAAATAAATAAATAAACCTTCATTTGGAATAAAACGCAAATATAAATTTCAAAAATTAAATTCCTTTAAAAATTTTAAACAAAAAGCATTTTATCCCAATTCAGCAATTACGCTGAGGTAGGTGGTTTAATTTGGGATATAAATTAAATTAATACCATTCAAAATTTTAAAACTATACATAAAGCCGTTCAAAAGATATTCAGCTGGTGTCTGACTTTTGGGACATCCTGTATAGCATGCTTGATGGTCAGGCCATCGTCCTGCTCATCAGTACTGATCAATCAGTTTAATGTTCTTGTGGTTGTGCAATACAGTAGCCTTCCTTACCATCACACCGTATCACCATATTTCCGTATGCTGATATCCGGTCACTGCGGTGATTCAGTAATTCTAATAATAAAGAAAGAGATTCTAAATCTGAAGAAAATATTCTTGTCGGATTAGTGATTGTGAATTAATTAGCATTTCCCCCAAAGGAAAAAATGAGAGTATTGTTGCCACGAATCCCGTTCCGTTGTAGAGATTGTAGCAAGAATAATGACCATTAAATTAAAAAAAAAAAAAAAAAAAAATTGACTAAAAAAAATTGACTTGAGACAAAGTCACTGAATGATTTTCTATGATTTGTCCATGAGTTCTATGATTTGTCCACAGAGTTCTATGATTTGTCCACAGAGTTCTATGATTTGTTCACAGAGTTTTGTGANACCTTCCACTCAAGAGTATTTTCTTTATTTATTCCAGTAACATTCCACTCAAGAGTATTTTTTTATTCCAGTAACCTTCCACTCAAGAGTCTATGTTTTATTTATTCCAGTAACCTTCCACTCAAGAGTCTATTTTTCATTTATTCCAGTAACCTTCCACTCAAGAGTCTATTTTTATTTATTCCAGTAAACTTCCACTCAAGAGTCTATTTTTATTTATTCCAGTAAACTTCCACTCAAGAGTCTTCTTTTTTTATATTTATTCCAGGAACCTTCCACTCAAGCGTCAATTTTTCATTTATTCCAGTAAACTTCCACTCAAGAGTCTTTTTTTTTTATATTTATTCCAGTAACATTCCACTCAAGCGTCAATTTTCCATTTATTCCAGTAACCTTCCACTCAAGAGTCTATTTTTTATTTATTACGGGTCTAACTGGAGTTTCTAGTGGAAAACCTCTGTCTCGATTATGGTTAAACGGAGAATATTTTGGAGCAAAGATTCTTCTTCTTTGACCTCAACTTTTCCCAATTTTACTTGGGGTTGCCATTGCGCTCCCCACATCACAGTATTCATAGAAACCGTAATTTTATGATGAATTTCCATCTTTGATTTGAAGCAGTTTTTTTTAAAGACTGGATGTCCTTCCTAACACCAAACCTTCTGTATGTACACTGGCCTAGGACCGAAACCTAATAAAGCTGGCTTGCTCCCCCCGGTGGCTACCTTGGAGCAAAGATTTCCATTTCACCCAAAACGAAAAAAAATACATGCCCAAACGTTAGGTAAGAAATATCAAAAATAAAGTTCAATGTCTTGGTTTCGCATTTCGAAAACCCCTCGAACACGTGCTTCTTAAATTCACGTGTTTCTTAAATTCACGTGTTTCTTAAATTCAAAGGAAAAAAAATGTTTCAATTAGTTTTCAAAATTTAACACTTCTGGGAGGTCCCAGGGATGTCAAACATCCAGATTGACATGGAACTCCTCCTTTTGTAATAATAATTACAATATTCCACAATTATTCTTTACACTTCTGTTTGTTCCGCGGTAACTCTCGAGCGTTTTTATAAAATTTGTTGATAAGAGAAAGACCTATTTGTCTACCCGGATACATAGCTATAATTT
>CM022882.1:4349915-4369252 GCA_012654025.1 Pachypsylla venusta | reverse complement strand
GACTCAAAACAGAAATTATACCAGTTATTGTTGGCGCACTTGGAGTTGTCCCGTATAAATTTGAAGAAAATTCCTGGTATTAAGTATAAATTTGAAGAAAATTTCTGGTAATCTCCATGTATCAAAAGTACAGGAAATAGTCTTAATGGGAACAGTGCATATATTGAGAAAAATATTAAGATAATTCAAGACTCCGACTACAATCCTGAGGATGCAAATCTTGGATTGTAGATATACAACTTCTTCTTTTACTATACCTTGTCCCATGTCTATATGGGGTCGGCATTACCTTCCTGAATTCTTTTCCTCCACTTTACTCTGTCTAAGGCTTCATCCTTTCTCCATCCCCTCTCTCTCAAATCTTCGTTCACTTTATCCTTCCATCTCATTTTTGGTCTTCCTTTTCTTCTAGTTCCTGCAATATTTAAACGATCAACTCTCTTTCCAATATAATCCCCATCCCTTCTTTCAACAGGCCCAAACCATCTCTGCCTACTTTCCTGTATCTTCTTACCAATTGGTCCCACTTTCACACTACTCATCTCAGTCTACTTTCCTGTATCTTCTTACCAATTGGTCCCATTCTCACACTTCCTCGTATAAACTCATTTCTAATCTTATCTCTTCTCATCACACCATTCATCGATCTCAGCATTCTCATCTCAGTCTACTTTCCTGTATCTTCTTACCAATTGGTCCCACTCTCACACTTCCTCGTATAAACTCATTTCTCATCTTATCTCTTCTCGTCACACCATTCATCCATCTCAGCATTCTCATCTCAGCTACTTCCACTTTTCTTTCCTGTGCCTCTGTTATTGGCCAAGTTTCCCACTATACATTAGTGCTGGCCGTACGACAGTTTTATATATTTTGCCCTTTCTCCTAACATTGATCCTTCTATCATACAATACTCCACTCATTCTTCTCCAATTCATACATCCATAATTTATCCTATGCTGTATTTCCGCCTTCAACTCCCCTTTATTCTCCACAACCGATCCAAGATATTTAAACTTTTCTACTGATGTTAATCTTCCACCTGTTGTAACGCCATGTATTTTATTTTTGTCCTACTCACTTGCATAGCTCTTTCTTCCAATACTTTTCTCCATTCCTCCAATTTTCTTTCCAAGCCCTCTTTACTTACTTCACACAAGACCACATCGTCTGCAAACATCATACTCCACGGCGCACTTTTCTTCACATAAACTCTGAATCGATATTGTCAATCATTTATATATATAATGAAATAAAAAGAATACCAGATATGGCAAACCTTTGTTCTTGGTTCGACCTTTGCCAAAACCTAACCCCATTTAGCAAAGAGCTAGCAAGATTTTTAATACCGGGCTGGATATTTTTACAGCGTAAACAAAGCTAGCCATTGCAAATAATAAGCATCATTTTAGTAAGTGCCATTGCATACTGATGATGGGCACGGTGTCCAGCATGGTGTAAGCAGATTTGTCCTTCACTCTGATAATGATGCCATGATTAAGAATTTCTTTTCATTCCATTATAAGATTACCTTGGAGAAATATTGCCTATGATGTTACATGTGATGCAGAGTGCTAGCCTAGTTCATAGCAAAGAAACACATCATGCTATTCATTATTCAGTAGTAGATCATCAAATAGATTTAAACCCTGTCAGCTGTTCAAAATAGAATTTTCTGCTTACTTTTGAAAATGAGTGGTATGCTATAAGATAAGTAAGTAAGCATCTGTTTGAGAGCACCCTAAGGGTGTCGAAAATTTTACTATTTCTATTTAAATCCCGCCAGATGAACAAAATGGAAATAGGTTTCAGAGGAATCTTTATTACTTATTAAGTTGTAGAGCGAGCCCGAGGAAATAGTTCCCTTGAAAATTTGGTTAGGGTTCTTTCTATCTGGGCCCTTCAGTGGCGGATTTAAACTTTCGCCGCCCCTGGGCAATTTAGAAATTGCCGCCTCTATTTTGACAAGAAATACGAATATCGCTGTAGTATGCCTTGAATTTTTTTATTTCCCGGCCCTAAATTTTGCCTCTCTAGGCGGTGGTCTATGTTGCTTTTACGGTAAATTCGCAACTGGGGCCTTATCTCAAAAACGGCGAGACGATGGTATGATGTAGCCATAACTTTTTAAAAGATTGTGCATTATTTTTTTTAGCTTAACATCTTTGTTACATCTAATATCTAAGATTATTTGTGACGGGGGTATTGTTCTCCATTCGCTGGAAGCTTACAAACCAGCCACCAATGGTTTGAAAGCTCCTTTGGTTTGAGCTCAGACAGCCTGTGTTGTGTCAGGAATAGCCTGTATCACGAGAATTCAAATCTATGTGATCACCTATCAAGACTCGCTCAACTTCAGTGATCCCACGGGAACTTGTGTATTCAACATGCCATTAGCGCTCGTCATNTTTTTTTTTTTTCTTTTGCTTAACGTCTCTTTAACTCTATTGGTTATTCGAGACGGAGATTTTACCCTCCATTCGCTGGAAACTTTCAAACCAGCCACCCACATTGACCTCACCAAGCCTGGGTTGGGTCGGAAAAATAGCCAGCATCACGAGTGCGCTAACTCACTTGGACACCCACATGGTACAACCTCAGTGGACGTTGCTTAACGTCGAACGGGAACTGGTGTCATAGAAGCTGACTATCTTTAATCGTTAAATCGGCTTTTTTTTTTTGATAACTCGCTTCCAGCTGTCGAACTTTGGATTTCTTAGGTTCCTTTCTTCTGTCATCTGTGTTCTCAATTTCAGTCTCCATATGTGTAACCATTGTGGAGCTACGTTAACGTTGGTTATGTCAGTATAACAACTGGGCTTACAATTAACACGTAGTATGAGTAGGTTGCCTGATCTAGTTAAAGATAATTTTGGTTTTAGTTAGATGGTAAAAATCGTAGAAATCGGGGGCCCAGAAGAGAAAAGATAAAGAAGGACGAGAAATAAAAGAGGGACAACTTTCTCTTGATTCTTTTTTAAGAATCCGCCCATCAATCCCAACACAACACGAACAGCCGAACAGGTGGAAGGTAGGCAATCGCAAAAAAATGGGGGGGCCGGAGCAGGCCTTTGTCCCCGGGCCCGGGAAAGCTCTGAACGACCCCGGCCACAATGAAAGATAAAGAAAAGAAAGAATGAAAATTATGATAGCATTCAAAAAATGAGTCTTCTTATTAGTTCGTGTTGCTTGAAGATTGTAATGTTAGTTATAATACAAGTGACCTGCAATGAAATAACTAGTACAAGTATTACAAGTAATCCTTGGACCAGAGATAGAATAATTGTGGATGGTCAAACTGTGCAAACACAGAGAGGTGATCTCATTTCATTACATCGAAATTATTTATTGCTTCCTCTTTACAATCAAAGCGAGGTATCATTGTTATCCCGTCAAGTTTTATGGCCGAGGTCAGTAGGAAGGATCCTGAAGGGTGAAGGGTCAACCTATTGACAATCAGGGCCGTAGACGGAAATCCGGGCCCGGGGGAAAAATACGGGCCTCCCTATCATTCTTATTCTAAAATCACCGTAGTACCTAGTTCTCGATGACAGCGGTATGTATGAGAAGGATCCTGAAGGGTGAAGGGTCAACCTATTGACAATCAGGGCCGTAGACGGAAATCCGGGCCCGGGGGAAAAATTACGGGCCTCCCTATCATTCTTATTCTAAAATCACCGTAGTACCTAGTTCTCGATGACAGCGGTATGTATGAGAATGCAGCTCTAAAGAAGTTGTTGTTTGTTATTCTAGTTTTCAATTATCATATGGGAGGCCAATAATTTGCATTGACCCCCAGGAGGACTGCTCCCAAGCCATGTGTTCCAGATAATATTAGTGGCTAATAATTGGTCCAGTTAATATTGGAGGCTAATAATTTGCATTGGTCCCCAGGAGGACTGCTCCCAAGCCATGTGTTCCAGATATAATATTGGAGGCTAATAATTGGTATGGGCCCCAGGAGGACTTCTCCCCAGCCATGTGTTCCGGATAATATTGGAAGCTAATAATTGGGCCCCCAGGAAGACTACTTCCAAGCCATGTGTTCCAGATAATATTGGAGGCTAATAATTGGTATGGGCCCCCAGGAAGACTACTTCCTAGCCATGTGTTCCAGATAATATTGGAGGCTAATAATTTGTATGGGCCCCCACAGAAGGACAGCTCCCAAGCCATTTGTCCAGACAATATTGGAGGCTAATAATTGGAATGGCCCCAAGAGGACTACTTTCAAGCCAAGTGTTCCAGATAATATTGGAGGCTAATAATTTGTATGGGCCCCCAGAAGGACAGCTCCCACTCCCAAGCCATGTGTTTCATATAATATTGGAGGCTAATAATTGGTATGGGAACCCAAGAGGACTGCTTCCAAACCAAATGTTCCAGATAATATTGGAGGCTAATAATTGGCATGGGCACCCGGAATCACGTCAAGCATTGGAACATAAGTACATGAGTATCATAATATTATTTCAGAGTGGCTTTCTGTATTATTTTACACCATCAGCTCAGGTATACACGGCTCGTGCGAATGTCACCCTCAAGTTCTAACATAATATCACAATCTCAAATATCACATCACGTATTTTCACTATGGAGGCTAATAATTGTCATAATTGGATTGAAAGAAAGTACGCCTTCAGAGGAGTTAGTCACAGTACCTTCTATTTCTTATTTTTTAAATCTTTGAATAACATGTTAATTATAAGTGTTAAAAAATAATAACTTTTAAGTAAATTAAATTTAAACAAAACACCAAAAACACTATTTATTATACTTTATGAAGAACCTAGTATCGCATAATTCGATTCAGTCTAGTCGAGTCTAAGGATGGAGGTTGACTGTGTATTATAATTCACCGCGTGCTGTGTAGGGTCACGCGATATATAATACTCAGTCAACTAGGGATGGCATTTTCGACTCACTTACATGAGTCGACTCGACCCGACTCCTCAATATGAGTCGACTCTAGAGCTCGACTCTTTTTGAGTGCTAATTTTAAAAACAACTTATTTGATCAGAAAGACATAATAAAACCAATTGACAGAAGTAATATCTACCAAATAAAGGTCCCCAAATTCGGTGAATACATTAAAAAGATATCACAATTAATCGTTGTCAGAAAAAAAACATAATTTTCGTTCAGTAAACAACAAACAATCGGAAAAATTTAATTTGCTGATTTTATGATTACCAATAATAATAATATACCTGTATTAGCCTGCAACATCGAAATCAAGCTTCTGTTTTATAATAAGGTTGTAAAACTTTTATGGACCTAATGCGGTATTCAGCTCTGAGGCTGTAAATAATAGAAAGATTTCAGAATAATGTTTTGAGACCTAAGTCAATGCCCCTTGGTACATTCGATTAAAAAAATGCCTCTTTCCACCAAGAAGGTCTCCGAGATCACGTCAAGTGTCAATTCTGAGGCCGTCCATTACCTCGAGGTTGCAACCTAAATAGACGTTTCAAAAGAAGAAAACCTCACGAGCTCTCATAGAGCTCTTTGTGCTTTTTTTTTTTTAAAAAAAAAGGTACTCGTAAGTCGACTCTTTGAAGAGTCGACTCATTTCAAAAAGATGAGTCGATTGATAAGTAAGTCGATTCATGACTCGACTCGTGGATGACTAACCCATCCCTACAGTCAACCTCCATCCCTAGACTCGACTAGACTGATGATGAATCCAATTATTCGAAACTAGTTTCTTCATAAATAATTATAAATAGTGTTCTTGGTGTTTTGTTTAAATTTAATTTATTTAAAAGTATTTATTTAATTTATTACCTTCTATTTCAGAAACCTAAAATGTCATTAAACTTGTTTTTATAAAATTCTATTTTATTGTTTCCCATCATTAAATAATGAAGCATTGTTCGATATTTATTTTCCCAGCGTAAGACTTGTGCAATCCCACAGTTGCGTGCATTATGCATTCGTTTTAAAGTTTAGAATAATAACGGGCTAATTATTTATGTAAAAAATGTGACAATGAAATGTCATGCAATTGCAATACGAGTATATGCAATCAGTTTAGATTATATTATGAATTTTAGTGAACAATAATTAACGAGAGAAAGTTTGTACAGAACCTTGTAATACAATGATGTCTACTGGAAATTAGTGTTATTAAAAAGCACAAATAAATATGTAAGAAGTTTTGAGAACTGTAGACCTCGCTCATTTAAATAACAACCTGTGAATACAAAGAATGACCACAAATGAATCATAGGTTCTCTATGATTTCAGTCATATTATTTTTGACTGAAATTATAGAGATCTAGCATCCCCCCTATCGAGGCTTCGCCTGCGCATATTTTAAGTGATGTATCATGCTATCTCTCTCGCTCCAATGTATTTTTTATTGGGATTGTTTAGTTTTTGCGGTTTCTACGCCTTAAAATTAAAATTTTTGCAAAATCCTTTACAGAGCACACTTACATGGTGCAACAAAGGTCCCTGCCAAATGACAAATATTTCGACTCTACGTTCATCAGTCATTCAGGACATTGCCTTTTATATATAAGGATTTGAAAATTTTCTAAAGTAACAAGACGTAAACAACAATTTTGTTTTTACTCAAGTCTCAATGATCTATAGTATACCAATGCTCAAACCATGAATTCCGACATTTTCTTGTATCAATTTAAATCAAGTGATTCAATGCTGAAACAAAACTCCAACCATGAATTCAGACATTTTCTTGTATCAATTTACATCAAGTGATTCAATGCTGAAACAAAACTCCAACCATGAATTCAGACATTTTCTTGTATCAATTTAAATCAAGTGATTCAATGCTGAAACAAAACTCCAACCATGAATTCAGACATTTTCTTGTATCAAATTAAATCACGTGATTCAACGCTGAAACCAAACTCCAACCATGAATTCCGAAATTTTCTTGTATCAATTTAAATCACGTTATTCAAAGCTGAAACCAAACTTCAACCATGAATTCCGACATTTTCTTGTATCAAATTAAATCACGTGATTCAACGCTGAAACCAAACTCCAACCATGAATTTCGACATTTTCTTGTATCAATTTAAATCACTTCATTCAATGCTGAAACCAAACTCCAACCATGAATTGCGACATTTTTTTGTATCAATTAAAATCACGTTATTCAAAGCTGAAATAAAATTCCAACCATGAATTCCGACATTTTCTTGTATCAATTTAAATCACGTGGTTAAATGTTGAAACCAAACTCTAACCATGAATTCCGATATTTTCTTGTATCAATTTAAATCACGTTATTCAATGTTGAAACCAAACTCCGACCATGAATTCCGACATTTTCTTGTATCAAATTAAATCACGTGATTCAACGCTGAAACCAAACTCCAACCATGAATTTCGACATTTTCCTGTATCAATTTAAATCACTTCATTCAATGCTGAAACCAAACTCCTACCATGAATTGCGACATTTTTTTGTATCAATTAAAATCACGTTATTCAAAGCTGAAATAAAATTCCAACCATGAATTCCGACATTTTCTTGTATCAATTTAAATCACGTGATTCAAAGCTGAAACCAAACTCCAAACATGAATTCCGACATTTTCTTGTATCAATTTATATCACGTTATTTAAAGCTGAAACCAAACTCCAACCATGAATTCCGACATTTTCTTGTATCAATTTAAATCACGTTATTCAAAGCTGAAACCAAACTTCAACCATGAATTCCAACATTTTCTTGTATCAAATTAAATCACGTGATTCAATGTTGAAACCAAACTCCATCCATGAATTCCGACATTTTTTTTTGTATCAATTAAAATCACGTTATTCAAAGCTGAAATAAAATTCCAACCATGAATTCCGACATTTTCTTGTATCATTTTAAATCACGTGATTCAAAGCTGAAACCAAACTCCAAACATGAATTCCGACATTTTCTTGTATCAATTTAAATCACGTGATTCAAAGCTGAAACCAAAACTCCAAACATGAATTCCGACATTTTCTTGTATCAATTTAAATCACGTGATTCAAAGCTGAAACCAAACTCCAAACATGAATTCCGACATTTTCTTGTATCAATTTAAATCACGTGATTCAAAGTTGAAACCAAACTCCAACCATGAATTCCGACATTTTCTTGTATCGATTTAAATCACGTGATTCAAAGCTGAAACCAAACTCCAACCATGAATTCCGACATTTTCTTGTATCGATTTAAATCACTTCATTCAATGCTGAAACCAAACTCCAACCATGAATTCCGACATTTTTTTGTAACAATTTAAATCACGTTATTCAAAGCTGAAATAAAACTCCAACCATGAATTCCGACATTTTCTTGTATCAATTTAAATCACGTGGTTAAATGTTGAAACCAAACTCTAACCATGAATTCCGACATTTTCTTGTATCAATTTAAATCACGTGATTCAAAGCTGAAACTAAACTCCAACCATGAATTCCGACATTTTCTTCTATCAATTTAAATCACGTGATTCAATGTTGAAACCAAACTCCAACCATGAATTCCGACATTTTCTTTTATCAATTTAAATCACGTGGTTAAATGTTGAAACCAAATTCTAACCATGAATTCCATTATTTTCTTGTATCAATTTAAATCACGTGATTCAAAGCTGAATCCAAGCTCCAACCCTGATTTCCGACATTTTCTTGTATCGATTTAAATCACGTGATTCAATGCTGAAACAAAATGAGGTCCATATGATTGAGATTTTATTCTTCCTTCTTTATTCATTAGTATTCTGAAAGTTACGCATAAGCCAGACTTGTTCATCATCTGTCTGTCTGTCTGTCTGTATGTAGGTAATACTGTTTGGTTTAATTACTAGGTTAGTACATACTCTGTGTTTGTTATTACGCGATAATCAGATCCAGTGACCACCACGCCGACTTGGTATGCAATGTACACTTAATTTAGTTATCCTATAATCAGACCATGCTATCTTGTATTATCTCTTGACCGATATCCATATTCATTTTATAGTTTGGGCACATTGTAGGACCAACAATAATAAGACCATGTTATCTTGTATTATCTCTTGACCGATATCCATTCATTTTATAGCTCTGGCCCATTGTAGGACCAACAGTAATCAGACCATGCTATCTTGTGTTTTCTCTTGACCGATATCCATTCATTTTATAGTTTGGGCCCATTGTAGAACCAACAATAATCATACCATGCTATCTTGCATTATCTCTTGACCGATATCCATTCATTTTATAGCTCGGGCCCATTGTAGGACCAACAATAATAAGACCAGAATTCAATGATTCGTAGTCTTCAAAAGTCAAGGATGTTGACCGATCTTTTGAGAGATAGTAAACAAATATTTATCTACCATTCATTTTATTTGACCACATAATCTAAGTCAGTAGATTAAAATCAAGCAAAACCTTCCTATACAGACGCCACAACTAATAAATATCCCCCCTGCAAACAGAAAATTAGATCTTTGGAAATCCTCACTGAAAGAATCTATACTTATAAAGCGCAAAGCCCATTTGGTATACCGACTGTCTGACTGACTGATAATCAACGTAGCTCCACGATGGCTAAACCTCGAGACTTAAAATTTTGCACAAATTTCAACGACGCGACGGGATGTAGAATAACCAATAATAATCCCCCTCGTCTGAAAGGTGAAAATAAGATCTCTGGAAATGNGTAAACTAAAAGAGATAACGAAAAATGACCGAGAATAGACCCCTCCAAAACAGTATATAAGGACCCCATAAAAAATATAAAATTTGAAAATTTCCGGTTTCTATCGGATTTATGGACAGTTTTCACCACCAAAAAATTGAGAAGTACCACTTCGGGATGAGCGAGAAACCTGAAATTTCATACAAAGGTGTTCTGCAGTACAAAAAGTCATATTCTTGAATAAAATAATGAATTTTCTAACCATGAGCGGTGCTCACTCTGGGGGTCGGTTCCACCAAAAACCCATGGTTAAGAAGTATCACTTCGGGATGAGCGAGAAAGCCGAAATTTTATACGAAGGTGTTCCGCAGTGCAAAAACCCAATATCTTTGAGTAAAATATTGAATTTTCTAAATAGGAACCGTGTTCACTCTGGGGTCGGTTCAACCAAAAATCTAAAATTGAGGAGATTTATTAATTCCGCGATCTCGAAATTGTTTTTGAATTTTGTAACCGTAGCGAAGAACGGGAAAACAGCTAGTATGTATATATTTTTTTAAATACTTCTGTATTTTAACGGGAGGTTGCAGTGCTAGTGTCACTGGAAGCAGTACTTTTTGAAATTATTGATTATACTATCATATGACCAGTAGCAATTTTCCCGTGGAAAACACAAGATTTCCATTTTCCATTTTTTGTACAGAGCAGTCCTGTTGTCTCTACAGCCTACATTGTTCTTCTATCCTTGACTCGATAGTATCGGCTTGACGATGATAGCCTGACAGCTATTGGAAGCTTATCAGAATCATCAATACTCTCCACTCGTTTATTTTAACCCTAGCAACCTTTGTTTTGTTTGCGGGTACTTTGTAGCCCCCTTGGCAATGCACGTAATTGAATAGAGCTTGGCAATCCTAGGGTTAATAATTTGTCTACCTCTCACAGTTGTGTCAAAGATTTCATCAAACATGTGTTGTCTATTTACTATTTAAACTGACGAATATGGCGGGGTTCGCGCCTATATCATAGCGTGATAATAAGAATGTGGAGAGATCATGCTTCAGAGGCGTAGCAAGGTACGTTCGGACCTCGTTTAGGAACAGCTCTGGTACTCAAAAATAAACAAAAAAGTGTGTGCTTCCCGGTGAGGGTTGTTGCCTATTTCCGCCAATACTCTTAAAAGTGCAGTCCTTTAATCTGTGATTAAAAAAAATCCACATCCTTTGGGCTAATTCAACTGAAAAGGTACTTCCATACAAAACCCTTGATAAGCACATTCGAACACATTAACTATACAAAAATAATATTATACCAATAGACACAATTCAAATTCGCCTCTAGCAAAGATATTTTGACAGTTATCAGTCCCATGAAATTACCTCCTACTTTCAAGCTCAAACCTCCGCCATCTCGTAATAAATAAAACACTGATTCGCAAGTACTAGGCTGGCCAGCACCCAAGGCTACTACCCATTTTGGCGCCCCCTCCCAAACACGGGTTAAGCTTGTTTTGGCACCCCACTAACCTCTGCCCCGTTCGTTCTATTTAAATTTCATTTTGAGGTCCAAGAAGCTAGCCCGTCCACGGTACAAAAAAATAATTTTCGTTGTACTACTACCAAGATAATTGACATTTGATTTATTATTTTCAATAATGTACCTTTGGAATGGTCACGGAAAAACCAAATTTGATATTATACGTTTCAAGGTACGTAGAATCCAAAAATCGGATAAAAAAAATCCGTTTGTCCGCTCTGCACCGTCCGCCGTACGCCGTGATGGGCACTTTTGTCACTTAGCGTTGAACGATTTGGATGAAATTAAGTATATAGGTCCCATCTGGGCTCTAATTGCGCCCCGCCAAGGGTGTATTCGATTGGGTGCAATCGAATACACCCTTGGCGATTTTTGCCGCTTTTTAGCGGTTTTCAGTACCGCTGTCTAAAAGGAGAATGGTAAGAGCTAGAGATTTGAAATTTTGTACATATGTTTTATTTGGGGTCTCAGCTAGCTCCAAAACTTTTGGGTTAAATCAAATATACCGCTGGCGGTTTTTACCGCTTTAAAGTTGTTTTCATTAATCCTATCTAAAAAGAGAATGGTAAGAGCCAGAGACTTCAAATTTGATAGGTATGTCAAATATAGGGTCTAATTATGCCCCAGATTTGGAATCGTCACGAGAACCCCCCTCAATTTTTTTGGGGGGGCACCCCCCAATTTTTTTTTTTGACAGAAAAATAATAAACCCAGTTGTCACATTGGCAGAGTTTTTTGGATAGCTTAACTGTAGTTAGTGGGTGGATCCGCCACTGACGGTAGCCTGGCCCAGTTGAAATTTTCAAAGGTTGATAAAGCTAATCGATGCTTCTTCATTAGTAATGATTTCCGAAATTTCGTCATTTATGTGTTTATGACATTACCGCCCCAAAGCCATTGCCGCGGTCAAAGTGGATTTTATGATTTTCAAATAGCCTTTTCGTCAGCTTAAAATTCCGGACCGAATAACGTCAGAAATCGCTACGCCACTGCTCAGAGCACCCAGAGGAATGTTATCATAGGTACCTACATAGATTATTAAACACTAAACAGGCGGAGATATCTCTTACAGGCCCAAACTTCAAATAGAAGTCTTTTAATTGCAGTAGTTCTGTGAATCGTTCTCCACAAAGAGATCATTATAAAAATTATTTCTTTTTGACCTACCATTTATGTGCGGCCGTCAAAGGGTCCATTTTCACATTTTCCACTATGTAATTCGTGAACGGTACATCCTGGAGAGCTCCGGTTTTCTGAGATGAACTTGTATTAACGAGACCTTTAAAACAAAGTGTCACTTGATATACCTTCTCATTTAATATTTTTAAGCCAGCCGTTGCCAGCCTAAACGGCTGGCAGGCCAAACAAATTTTTAGTCTAAAATGAATCTCCCTAAATTCTAAGGAATAGAGGTTTTTGCGTTTTTTATATTTTCAGCCATTCTCGAGATACGGTGGGTGGGGTGGGACTTTATGGACAATAAGCATCGGTGCCAAGGTTTACCAAACTAAGATGCACTTCAGTGGATTGTAAGTTGTAATCAGCCTCTGGAGGCCAACTAAGTGGCGGTTGTTGTTTACAATGAAACAACACGGAAGGCTCTAACTTTGTTAACCTAATTGCCTTCCCACAGCTGCTCTAAAAATCAAACCGCTCAATAAGTACCCGTCATAGAAATGAGAAAAGAGACTCCACAGGGGACATGCACTGCGCCCAAGATTATCGCCCACAAACCCGGCCCTGTTTCCAATCAATCAGTAAATCATACAGAAGTATCGATCACTTTCACGCTTCCTTTTAATTATTTACAAATCGTTTACATCTGAGTATTAGAACAGATATTATTTTATGAATATGTTGGTTTGATGGCGATTGCCTACGCACACACACTCATCTATTGTTGTTTGTATGGCTGATATGATCAGTTCCGTTCAGGAGCATATTTGGGAACAAAGATGGTAGCCAACGATCATACCACGTTGAATACACCAGTTCCCGTCAGATCACTGAAGTTAAGCAACGTCGGGCGTGGTCAGTACTAGGATGGGTGACCACCTGGGAATTGCTCTGGGGACCCCAAAACGTGTTTAGCATTGAAAACTGGACATCGAAAATGTCAACCCATTACAATACTTTCCTTTTTATAGGATAAGGAAAGTACCAATGATAAAATAAATATACCTAAGGTCATATTTAAAAAAAAAAATGTTGCGGGATTGGAGCTTGCGGATCCCGCAAACTGCAAATCCCGCAAAAACCGCGCGGATACCGTAAANCCCCGTCTTGAATGACCAATAGATGTTAAAGAGACGTTAACCAAATTAAAAAAAAAAAAAAGAACAAAGATGGTGCTTCCAATTAAATATCATACTATCATGTTGAGCATAACAGCAGAATCCAATCCCTTGAGCCGAAGAGCATGCTTATTATTTTTTATTTTTTTAAATTTGGCATAACGTCTCGAATGACCAATAGATGTTAAATCTATTTGTCATTCGAGACAGGGGTTTCACCCTCCATTTGCTGGAAACTTGCAAACCAGCTACCCACATTGACCTCACCCTTGGATTGGGCCGGAAAAATAGCCAGCATCACGAGGGCGCGAACCCACGTGGACACCCACATGGTACAACCCCGCCAGACGTTGCTTTACTTCAGTGATCTAACGGAAACTGGTGTATTCAACGTGCCATAGATCCTGGCTAGCTTAAATCTTTAATATTATATAAAAGGAATATGTCTTTTTGTTATTATGTCACAATTTTTGTGGGCATCATAATATTACAAGGTACTGTCAACAATACTCCAACATCACTAAGATACACTTTAACAATTTCCTTATAATGCTATCCCACTTGTCGCTATTACCATAGCTACTCAATAAGTATCCTCAGGAGGCTGAGTTACCCCCAATCACAACCAGACCAAGTAGAAAATTTGAAAAAAAAAAAAAAAACCTTTATCAAATTTTCGACCCGTCCAGGATTCGAACCCGGAACCTCCTTGGTACAAGCCGTGTGTGATGCGCACTCGGAGACGTCCAATCTCTAATATTAAATACTGATAAAAACATTTAATAGGTAATCATACACACTATTGTGGAGAGTAAAGAAATCGAGGAAGTCACAAATGGTTCAAGGTCAAGGTTATGGAATCTGAACTTTTGAATAAAAGTTCTTATTGCAAATCCGTAGAAAGTCATAGGGTCCTTCCCTAAAAGTTAATGCTAACCCAGGAAGGTAATGTAATAGTACGAGTATTTTACGAATCCCCTTAGAAAAAACTGACCAAGTGTAAAGTCGGTATTACTTTAAGGGAATTGAGACAGAAGAACGTGCAATACTCGTAATAAATTTAATTGCGGGATATACAGCAGCAACAATAAACTTGGCCCCAATAATAGATATCACTACTTTCATAGGTGGAATTTTTTGGTTGAGTAAGTGGACTTGGTCTTTTTTCAATGATAATTTTTTGTGAGATAAGATTTACAGAATCCTTCTGTGAACACTGGGAATCAAAGTAACATCATCGTGATTAAATCATCAGGTATTCCTAATTAATTAAAATAATTCCCTTCCTTATATCGTGATTAAATCATCAGGTATTCCTAATTAATTAAAATAATTCCCTTCCTTATATCGTGATTAAATCATCAGGTATCCCTAATTAATTAAAATAATTCCCTTCCTTATATCGTGATTAAATCATCAGGTATTCCTAATTAATTAAAATAATTCCCTTCCTTATATCGTGATTAAATCATCAGGTATTCCTAATTAATTAAAACAATTCCCTTCCTTATATCGTGATTAAATCATCAGGTATTCCTATTTAGTTAAAATAATTCCCTTCCTTATATCGTGATTAAATCATCAGGTATTCCTAATTAATTAAAATAATTCCCTTCCTTATATCGTGATTAAATCATCAGGTATTCCTATTTAATTAAAATAATTCCCTTCCTTATATCGTGATTAAATCATTAGGTATTTCTAATTAATTAAAATAATTCCCTTTCTTATATCGTTATTATATCATCAGGTATTCCTAATTAATTAAAATAATTCCCTTCCTTATATCGTGATTAAATCATCAGGTATTCCTAATTAATTAAAATAATTCCCTTCTTTATTAATTATTACTTTCTGACCAAATTAAATTGGGCAACATTAATAATAATAATTTTTAAATAAAAAATAAATGATATCATGAGATTCCGAAATTATCAAGTATCTTGATGTTGTCATACTCAAGTAGGTAGTATATGTACGAGATGGCCAGAGTCAATGGCACAATGACTGAAGTTGAGCAACGTCCAGTGAGGTTTTACTTGATGGGTTACCATCTAGATTCGAATCCTCGTGTTGTTGGCTATTACCAACCTTACCCAGGGTAGGTGAAGTCAATATGGGTAGCTGGTATATAAGTTTCCAATGAATGGAGGATTAACTAAAAGCGACTGAAGCGACTACACGCTATATATGCTTCAGATAGTCATGAAGTTGGATTAGACGCTTGAATGGAGGATAAACTACAAGCGACTGAAGCGACTACACGCTATATATGCTTCAGATAGTCATGAAGTTGGATTAGTCGCTTGAATGGAGGATAAACTACAAGCGACTGAAGCGACTACACGCTATATATGCTTCAGATAGTCATGAAGTTGGATTAGTCGCTTGAAATTGCAAGCTTTCTCCTTCTTCTTTAACTTCACCTTTTCCAATGGGGTCGGCTTTCCTTTCCTTAATCTCTCTAGCTGTACCCTTTCCTGGCACGGTAACCCTCACAGTAGCAATTGAAACTCCGCATTCGCTGATGACAATTCATCATTGGTTTGATTTTAAAGGGATGCCCTTCCTAAATCTTCTGTATTTAATACACGGGCTTAGTTCATCACTTAATGAAGCTGGCTTGATCCCCTCGGTGGCTATATTCATCAAGTAAGTCCCAAAAATGTGAGTTTGTAGTCAGGTTTACTCCCTTCTAAGCGTGTCCGCAGACAGCCGTCCTTAATGAAAAGGCTGTCTGAGAGCACCCTAAAGGACGAGTGTCTTTAATGAAAACGGCTGTCTGAGAGCACTCTAATGGTCGAGTGTCCTTAGTGAAAACGGCTGTCTGAGAGCACACTAAAGGATGTCCGTCTTTAATGAAAACGGCTGTCTGAGAGAACCCTAATGGACGAGTGTCCTTAGTGAAAACGGCTGTCTGAGAGCACCCTAATGGACGAGTGTCCTTAGTGAAAACGGCTGTCTGAGAGCACCCTAATGGACGAGTGTCCTTAGTGAAAACGGCTGTCTGAGAGCACCCTAATGGACGAGTGTCCTTAGTGAAAACGGCTGTCTGAGAGCACCCTAATGGACGAGTGTCCTTAATGATGTTGGCTATTACCAACCCTACCCAGGGTAGGTGAGGTCAATATGAGTAGCTGGTATAAGTTTCCAATGAATGGAGAATAAACTACAAGCGACTGGAGCGACTACACGCTATATATGCTTCAGATAGTCATGAAGTTGGATTAGTCGCTTGAAATTGCAAGCTTTCTCCTTCTTCTTTAACTTCACCTTTTCCAATGGGGTCGGCTTTCCTTTCCTTAATCTCTCTAGCTGTACCCTTTCCTGGCACGGTAACCCTCACAGTAGCAATTGAAACTCCGCATTCGCTGATGACAATTCATCATTGGTTTGAAGCAGAGTTTTTTAAAGGGATGCCCTTCCCAAATCTTCTGTATTTAATACACGGGCTTAGTTCATCACTTAATGAAGCTGGCTTGATCCCCTCGGTGGCTATATTCAGCAAGTAACTCGTAGAAATGCGAGTTTGTAGTCACGTGTACTCCCTTCTAAGCGTGATGTCCGCAGACAGCCGTCCTTAATGAAAAGGCTGTCTGAGAGCACTCTAATGGACGAGTGTCCTCAGTGAAAACGGCTGTCTGAGAGCACACTAAACGATGTCCGTCGTTAATGAAAACGGCTGTCTGAGAGCATCCTAAAGGATCGGTCTTTAATGAAAACGGCTGTCTCAGAGCATCCTAAAAGGACGACCGTCCTTAATGAAAACGGTTGTCTGAGTGTAACATAAAGGATGACCGCCTTAATGTTAACTGGAGTTCAGCATTGATTTAACCAGTAGTTTGGTGAAACCCAATTCTTATTGTAACAACCATACTTGCAGATCTATTATTGATTAACGTAAGGACCGCCTCGAGGCAGATTCGACCGCCTTTTAGGGTGCTCTCAGACTGCCCTTAAGGAAAACGGCTGTCTGAGAGCACCCTAATGGACGAGTGTCCTTAATGATGTTAGCTATTACCAACCCTACCCAGGGTAGGTGAGGTCAATATGGGTAGCTGGTATATAAGTTTCTAATGAATGGAGGATAAACTGCAAGCGACTGAAGCGACTACACGCTATATATGCTTCAGATAGTCATGAAGTTGGATTAGTCGCTTGAAATTGCAAGCTTTCTCCTTCTTCTTTAACTTCACTTTTTCCAATGGGGTCGGCTTTACTTTCCTTAATCTCTCTAGCTGTACCCTTTCGTGGCACGGTAACCCTCACAGTAGCAATTGAAACTCCGCATTCGCTGATGACAATTCATCATTGGTTTGAAGCAGAGTTTTTTTAAAGGGATGCCCTTCCTAAATCTTCTGTATTTAATACACGGGCTTAGTTCATCACTTAATTAAGCTGGCTTGATCCCCTCGGTGGCTATATTCAGCAAGTAACTCGTAGAAATGCGAGTTTGTAGTCACGTTTACTCCCTTCTAAGCGTGCCTGCAGATAGCCGCTTACTTACTTATCTTATAGCATATTACACATTGCTTATATAAGGGTGCTCTCAGACAGCCCCTTACTTACTTATCTTATAGCATATCGCACATTGTTTATATAAGGGTGCTCTCAGACAGCCGCTTACTTACTTATCTTATAGCATATCACACATTGTTTATATAAGGGTGCTCTCAGACAGCCGCTTACTTACTTACTTATCTTATAGCATATCACACATTGTTTATATAAGGGTGTTCTCAGACAGCCGCTTACTTACTTACTTACTTATCTTATAGCATATCACACATTGTTTATATAAGGGTGCCCTCAGGCAGCCGCTTACTTACTTACTTATCTTATGGCATATCACACATTGTTTATATAAGGGTGCTCTCAGACAACCGCTTACTTACTTACTTACTTATCTTATGGCATATTACACATTGTTTATGTAAATAAGGAAAAAACAAATACACATGTTCTTATGGGAGTCCGGAGATCGAGCAATTAACACACTCCCAAAAAAACCAGTGTATTTGTGTTTACCTTGCTTAAAAAATGCTATAAGACCCCTAAAGGACGACCGTCCTTATTGGAAACGACTGTCTGAGAACACCCTAAAGGACGAGTGTCCTACATACGCGGATATAGGGGAGGGTCCGTTGGGGGCACGTGCCCCCCCCCAGTTTTTTAAGCGGGCGATGTTTCTTAAATTTCATTACGGGTGGTGTTTCTCAAATTTCATTATACCTAATCACGTAAGAAAAAAAATCACGTAAAAAAAATCAAATGAATGGTGATCCGCTGTGTCTTTTATCCCATTGAGAGGGGGGACACGGGCCCCAAAATAATTCCCAATCCCGATACTAAATAGAAATACGTAAATAAAAAATTGTCAAAAATTCTGTCATCCATGATGCCACATTTTTCGTCATCACGCTTATCAAATCGCTTATCACCCTTGAAAGGTATTTGTGATAAGCTCTACAGCTTTTAACAAATTAGGTATCGTACCTCAATAAACATTGCATTAAAAAGTACTGCCCTGGACTGGACCCCTCGGTCTCTAGGTTACGAGTCCCTCCCCCCTCCAAATTTTCTATTAGGTATATAGTGCGATTGTGCCCACCCCCCAAAAAAAAACAAGAGGGCCTATATCCGCGCATGGTGTTCTACATGAAAACGGCTGTCTGAGTGCACCCTAAATGACAACCGCCCTAAACTGAAGCGACTACACGCTATATATGCTTCAGATAGTCATGAAGTTGGATTAGTCGCTTGAAATTGCAAGCTTTCTCCTTCTTCTTTAACTGCACCTTTTCCAATGGGGTTGGCTTTCCTTTCCTTAATCTCTCTAGCTGTACCCTTTCCTGGCACG
>CM022882.1:4308576-4330192 GCA_012654025.1 Pachypsylla venusta | reverse complement strand
CAATGATGAAATGTTATCAGCGAATGCGGAGTTTATACGCAGTTTCAATTGCTACTATGGGGGTTAACGTGCCAGGAAAGGGTACAGCTAGAGAGATTAAGGAAAGGGACGTCGACCCCAAATAGAATTTGGAAAAGGTGAAGTTAAAGAAGTCTATGTTAAAACTAAATGTCAGTTAGTATGTCTGACTGAATCATAATCGAAGTAACACAACAATGGCGCAACCAATACATTTCAAATTTGGAACACTGATTCCTCTTACAATATAGGTACGAAATTTCCATTTTCGTTCGTATCCAAGTTATTAGAAATTTTGCAATTTTTGCACAGAAAAGGCTGAAATATATTATGCAAAAATAATTCTAAGTAACGGAAGAAGTCGTACACGAAGTTGCGAGCACTAGATGGTATGGGTACATAGAATAGGAAGGCCCTTAGTCCCTCCAATAAACGGATGTGGTACAGAGCAGGAGTAAATACGGCATGAATTTTCAAATTTTGAATATTTGTAACCAATTTTAACCCAATTTGAGAGGTTAGGAAACGTTTTTACGGCCATGTCTCTATTGCGTATGTATAACCGTCCAACATGGACCCATGACGGCCAATAAAGAAGCAAGTTTTTTTTAAAAAAAATAGACACACTTGCCATATTGTTCCCGCCCTGTGTCGGACCCATCAATAAACTTATCATTTTAATGTTGTTTTTCAGATATTTGGACTTTATGAATATTCTGAGTTATGATTATCACTCCGCTTTTGAACCCGCTGTCAATCATCATTCCCCATTGTACCCCCTCGAAGAAGACGGGGAGTACAATTTTGACGCACCTCTCAGTATTGTAAGTGAAGACTATTGACTATTCTAGAAATTCTGTGAACTATAGATCTCACTCAGATGAAATAGTCATTGTAGTACTGTTGCTGAAGCTGAGTTGAAATGAAAAGATTAAAGATTGAATAAATTTATTGAGAATTAATAAGAACATATATACTAGGGATGGGATTTTTGACTCACTTAGGTGAGTCGACTTGACTCGAATCGACTCACAAATATGAGTCTACCAAATAAACGTCCCCAAATTCGGCGAATACATTAAAAAGACATCACAATCAATCGTCACCAGAATAAAAGAACATTTTTCTTCAGTAAACAACAAACACCCNAAAAAAAAAAAAAGCTACTCGTACTCTTTGATGAATCGACTCATTTCAAAAAAATGTTTCGACTCGTGACTCGACTCACTACTTGTGGCTGATTTATTTTATTATTATTTCAGGATCATACTATTAAACATTACTTGAAATCAGGTGCCGATCCAAATAAATTGGTGCTAGGAATTCCAACTTATGGAAGATCTTACACCTTGTTCAATCAGGAATCGAATCAAATTGGAGCTCCTGCAGATGGACCAGGAGAACAAGGGGACGCTACCCGGGAAAAAGGATACTTGGCATATTATGAGGTAAAATTAACCCTAGGATGTACGGACGTGGGTCTGATCAGAGTTGAGGAACGTATGGAACAAATGATTTTCAGGCCGTTGCCAAAATTGAGACCTAGAATGAATGTAACGAGTCAGATACGACCCATACTGTTTTACTTATGAAAAATGAGTAATTGTGGTCACTTGTACCTTTTTACTTTCCTTATCCTATAAAAAGGAAAGTAGGTATTGTAATGGGCTGAAATTTTCGATGTCGAGTTTTCAATGTCAAAACATGTTCTGAGGTCCCCAGAGCCCAAATCTCGAGTTTCAGCCATTTGTCCCTGTGTGTGTCTGTCTGTCTGTGAACAAGATATCTCAAGAACGTCAAGTGCTAGAGACTTGAAATTTGTTATGTATTATGTATGTCAGTTTTATGCCATGAACTGCAAAATAAGCTTTTGGGGGAAATTGAATCGTTGGCGGTTTTATGCCGCTTTCTAGCGGTTTTCGCATATCCTGCTGAAAATGAGAACGGTAATAGCTAGAACTTTAAACTGGGTGCCTATTGATATCAATTTCAATAAATGGAAAACTTTCGTGTGATGTTCACACCAGATTTTTATACAACTCACCCCCATCCGCGACTTGTAAACTCCCAGTGTTGCTTAACTCAATTACTAGGTTCCTAATATGATGACAACTAGAGGTAAAATGACAGGGACATAGACTCCCGTGACGTTTTGATGTAATCAACAATAGCGGACCAGCTCTCCTCACGAGTCTGATAGCATCCCCAAACATTCAACAACATATACCCAGCAAGCAAATTTTTGTATATGCTAATATATTTAATAAAATACTGAATTGTTTCTAAAAAATATAAAGAGTTTTGAAAAAAAATTGAGAATGGACCCCCAGGTTCATAAGGCCCCCCTCCAAATGGGGTTACTTGGGCAAGAGGGGTTATTTGGACACGATTGATTTAAGGTTCAAAAATGGTTTTTTCAACACTTAGGTCAAACATCAAAGAGAGAATTACAAAAGTTTAGAAACTTAAAACACAAGTGTACAAATAGCCCTGTTTAACCGAATATAGCGTGTCCTAAAAGTTCGAGACCGCATGAATATCTTTTAAACACCTTTATGCGGTGTTTTGAAATTTTGCATGGCCGCCATTTTGAAACCAAACCCGCTAGACGTGTGAATTTTTTTGCAAATTACTTCCAATTCTATTCTATTTCTCAAAATGTATCACAAAATGGGAGTTAGTATTTAAAAAACAAAAATGGGATTCGCCCCTAAAAAATTGGTTACACCATCAGGTTGTTTAATTTGGGATATAATACTATGCAAAATTTCAAAACTCCACATAGAGCCGTTCGAAAGATATTCAGGTGGTCTCGGACTTTTGGGACAGCGTGTCCCAAAAGTACGAGATTAGGTGTTATTTTTTTATTTCCAACATAAAAATTGTTAAAAAATAGTAGTCGCTTATTTATACTGTTTTTGGTGGTGAATATCTCAAATTCATGAGGATAAAATTCCATGGGTTGGCTGGGTTTGAACCCAAGCCCTACTGTTACCAGTAAAGCGTCTTACCACTGTACCACCAACCCATAATCTGTTTTCGAGTTACGATCAATTTTGAAGTAATCAACCAGTTTTATTATTCCTACATAACGAATAGAACAGAAAGTGGGGAAACTCTCGAAATTTTACCCATGATGCGGAGTGACAGTGCGTAGAGAGTAGAATAAAGAACTGTGCACACTAGGTAATGTTTTAGAAGGGGGAAATAAAGAAAAACTTAATGAAAATTTCTTCTATGTTCAAGGTTCAAATGAATTTAATTTAAAGATATAATTTTATTTGAAGATTTAATTAAAATTTAATTAAAAAATAGGTACCTATTTATAAGGGAAAAATCAAATTCGCAGCCATTGATAAATAAATTAATAGATCATAGATATAGAAGAAAAAGAGTTTGTACTCAGGTGTTCGTTGTGAAGCACCTCTCCCAAACGCGTTACCAAGGGCGTAGCCAGCATCTGGCCTAGGGGGGGGCANGCTGCCCCCCTGCCCCCCCCTTCCTACGCCCATGCGCGTTACTATAGCAACGCCATCAAGGTCATCACAAGTGGTGGCAAAACAAAGAAAACTTCTCATTGAAGTTTATGGAAAAATTAAAAATTGTTTCAAAATTTTATTTCATTTTTTATTATTAATGAATATATCTGCTAATTGTTATAAACTGATGATAATTAAAGTGTTTTAACGTGATTTTAAAGTGTTCAAAGTAATTTTTAAAGTGGTGCTAACAAGCTTTATAGTGCATCATTGTATATGTATAGTCCTGTTGTGCTTACAGACGTACTAACAGATTTGTAAAGGGCTCCTAAACTTTTATCAAAATCTTAGGTATTTTTCCTCAACCTCTGATTCCTTTTAAATTTCTTAGAATATTATTCTACCTGCATCTAGATCACGATAGTTCGTATTCATATGAGAGGAACTGTAAGTACATGGCTGAAACGGAAAATCGGGACTTTACTGTCACTAAAACGATATCGAGTTAGTTTAGTGCAGATTGCATAAAAAGAAAATTGATATTTCATATAATCTACAATGTCATACAATTATCAGATTTCCATATTTCCAACCTGTAACAAAGCAGATCAGTATAGTCATTGCCTTTGCTATGTACATTAGAATTGCATTCCATTTAACTGATGTAACTAATACCTGGATTACACTAATAAAATTATACAATCAACGCTCATGCCATGTTGAGTACACCCGTTCTCGTCTGATCACTGAAGCTAAGCAACGGAGGGTGCGGTCATTGCTCCGATAAGTGACTGCGCTTTCAAACCACAGCATCTTGGACTGATTATTTAGTGTTGGTTTCGGCTTGCACTCGGCCACGTTGAGGTCCAAATGAATAGCTGTGATTAGCAGCACATTTACAAGATATACGTTTTTTTTCTTGCNATCCATATTTGGAAAAACAATTGCGTTAGAGAGAAATGATCTCAAGGTAGCTATCGAAAAACATGTATTTAAAAAAAAAATGATTCTCATGACTTTTTCGAAAAAAATTGTCGTCCCCCAAAAAAATGCGCTAGAAAATGCTGATATTTGCATTGTGTCTTTATGGGACTACTAAAGTCTTGCCACCAGTAGGCGGAGCATTGTCACGTGACCCCTCCTTCACTTTCTTAACATACGCATCATATGTAGTACGCAATCTATTTTCTATATATCTATGTAACAGATTTGCTTTTTCATGCCGCATTACTCCTGCCCAGTAGTAATTCCTTCAGGGATCGTTATCACCAAATCAGCTGATTGATTTATCAATGGTCTACTTATTATATTTTTAGTTATATCTTGAACTAAAATTATATCTTTAAATTAAGTCCATTTAAACCTTGAACATAGATGAACTTTTCAATAAAGATTTTTTTATGTCCCCCTTCAAAATCATTGCCTAGTGTGTACAGTTCTTTATTCTACTGTTAAACGCCATCTAGCGGCTACTCACATGTAACTGCATGAGTTTCCCACTTTCTGTTCTAGTCGTTAATGTCGTTATGGTACCTATATACCAGCTATCTCTTAAAAAAATCATGCCTTTTTCTATAGATTTGCAGCAGTTTGAAAACAAGTGATGAGTGGACGGTGGAACATCCAAATGCAAGAGCTATGGGCCCTTATGCATACAAAGGAAATCAGTGGGTGGGCTATGACGATCAGCAAATTGCCAAAGATAAGGTAAATTTTAATGATGCAGCACGTATGTACATATTTTATGTACCCTAGCTTCTTCTTTTATTTCACCTGACGATCAGCAAATCGCCCAAGATAAAGTAAATTTTAATGGTGAAGCACGCATGTACATACGGACCATAGCTTCTTCTTTTACTTCACCTGACGATCAGCAAACTGGCCAAGATAAAGTAAATTTTAATGGTGCAGCACGCATGTACATACGGAACAGTGGACTCCAACATTAAAGCTATATAATATTTTTCTTTTGTTTCCATGTGGAGGGGGGTGCTTTGTTAACGAAGTGTGCCGCGAAATTACTACCATCATGTGGAGTGTGCCGTGGTGGTAAAAAGGTTGAGAATCACTGATCTAAATTAACATCTTAACTCTATTATGTTTTATATATCACAGGCGGTTTATGTAAATGAGAAGAACCTTGGAGGAATTATGTTCTGGTCAATTGACAATGACGATTTTAGAGGCACCTGTCATGGCAGGCCCTATCCAATCATTGAAGCTGCAAAGGAAGCCTTGTTTGGAATTAACAGCGAGTAAGTGGGACAACTGCGCGATGAAATTTTGTGTATTAATATTAGGCATCGAGAATATTTTTAGGATAGGGGGGGGGGGGNGGGGGGGGGGGGGAAGGCATAGGTCGTATTATATTGACAGGTAATATTAGATGTGTGCCTCCTCATACATAAAAACAAACATCTATTACAAACAATGACACATTCATCATCATCAAAGGTTAACAACCATGGAGCTGGTTTGCAACGACCCGCCGTGAGTTGTTGATAATAAAAATTCTTTACCTTATAGATAATGCAGTAGCTTCTCCTTGCTCTCTGCATACGTAATGGAAAAGATATCGTTTCCGACCCTGCCCTTAGTCGCCTTTTACGACCGGCATGGACTTGGACGCCTTGGAAGTATTCTAGTAAGTTCCCCTCTCCACAGGGGACTGGCCCATTCATATAACACGAGAAATGCCAAAGATTTAATACACTCAAGATAATCAATGTTAAGGGAATCAATTTTAGATAAAAGAATTAAGATTTATAACAAAAAAAAAAAAAAAAAAAATGCTGACAAAATCATGAATTACTAGATTTTAATAGTTTCAAGTTGTAAAAATCGTACCCTAGAAATGCTCCATAGTCTAGAGGAGTCCCAAAATTAATCCTTCTTTCCTTTTAAGGTACCTATTAATAACAGATACTTTTTTCTTTACAGGTCCTTCTAATTTTGCAGTTAGTTCATTCTAATTTTATATTATTCACTTTCCTGCTCTGACTAATTTTTTTTTAAATATGTGACAGGAGGGTAATTTAATTCCCTAAATTGTATCAGAGATGTTAATAACCCCTGAACACACAATAAATAATTAAANAATAAAATTGCATTTTAGTAGAATTATTTGGAATAATTCCAATAAAATGGAATTCCACCAGCTCTCATGGCCCAATGGCCACTGCACTAGTATTGCACTTGGGAGACCCCTGTTGGAATCCTGGCAAGAACGAAATTTTGTCACAGTGGTTTGGATGTTTTCGGGGCCCACTCAGCCCCGTGAGAACAATGGGTAGCTATGCAGTTAAATGCGCATAGCGATCAGGTGTCAGAATTGTAGGTAAAATTGGAAAATTTAAAATTAATTGGATAATGATTGATATTGGAAAATCTTACAATGCTGCAGTGAGCACCAAAGTTGTGACATAATAACACAAAGAAACAGCAATTTCGAGCATTTAAAGCTAGCTCTTTAGTTACACTCATTGAGGTCGTTACATGTTTTTCTCTCATTAATCATTCTTTCATTTTACTGACTCCGTTGATGGAATCCAGCCTATAAACTATATCTCATTTCGTTTGACCAATTACAGATTGCCTTCCTCAAGTAAATCTCCCAAAGAATCATCCAATAAAGAATCCAAACTATCAACATCGACAAAAAGAACAAGACCTAAAACCACTTCAAGTAAACAACCAAGTTCTAAAACAACTACAACCCCAAGTTCTCTCACAACACCCGAACCCCCAACGACACCTGAAAGCCCAAGTTCTCTCACAACACCCGAACCCCCAACGACACCTGACCCAGGCAGTGGTATCATCAACATTAGGTGACATCAACTTATCAGAATCCTCAACGACACCTGACCAGGTAGTAGTATCGTCAACATAACATTAGGTGGCATCATCTAAAAACAACTACAACCCCAAGTATATCTATGTATGAACCACTTCAAGTAAACAGCCAAGTTCTATAACAACTACCCTGGCAGTTTTCAGTGGTAAATAACCCTCTGAGTTATATAGGAGCAAGAACGTTTGGTGTTGAAATATTTTCAGGAGTATCTTTTGAATAGTCACTTTCAAAGGAAAATTCATTGTTTTATTTTAGCTTGTTAACTCTCTTAAGTTAACTAAAGGAAAGTTATCGCGTTGATAAGATGTGAGCTAAGCATACAATATGGTTAGTGGCAAAGCCCAGTTGGTATACTGACTGACTGATAATCAACGTAGCTCCACGATGACTAAACCTAGAGCCTTGAAACTTGGCACACAGATCCCTTTTAGTATTTAGGTGCATAATTAAGAAAGGAAAAAAATCGAAATTTCAACTGGGAGCAAGTTATCGCCAAAAATGACGTTTTTTAACGGGTCTTTTTGCTATTTTTTCTCTAGGCAAACTAAAGAAGATTACAAAAAATTACCGAGAATGCCACCCCCCCCCCCCCGAAANAAATTCCGGGTTTCTCCCTGATTTATGGACGGTTTTCACCACCAAAAAATCGGAATTGAGAAGTACCACTTCGGGATGAGCGAGAATGCTAAAATTCGATACAAAGGTGGTCCGCAGTACAAAAAGTCATATCCTTGAATAAAATATTGAATTTTCTAAATAGGAGCGGTTCTCTCTCTGGGGGTAGGTTCCACCAAAAACCTATAGTTAAGAAGAATTATTACTCCGGGATGTGCGAGAAAGTTGAAATTTAATACGAAGATGTTCGGCAGTGCAATAAGTAATATCCTTGAGTAAAATATGGAATTTTCTAAATAGGGGCCATGTTCACTCTGGGGGTCGGTTCCACCAAAAATCTAATATTGAGAAGCTTGAATTTCGAAATTGTTGTTGAATTTCGTAACCAATAACCATAGAGAAGCACGGGAAAACAGTTAGTATATGAATAAAAACCGAATATTTTTCTTTAGGATACAAGGGGGCACTTTGAAGTGCCAACCCCACCCCCCTGGTTGCGCCACTGTCCTGCTAAAGCTAACATAATTATTTTTATTTATTTCTATTTCAGATTTCAAATGTAAGGATGAAGGATTCTTCCCACATCCAAGAGATTGCAAAAAATATTTCTGGTGTTTGGACAGTGGTCCTTCTAACTTAGGAATTGTGGCTCATCAATTCACCTGTCCATCTGGTAAGTAAGGATGAAGGATTCTTCCCACATCCAAGAGATTGCCAAAAATATTTCTGGTGTTTGGACAGTGGTCCTTCTAACTTAGGAATTGTGGCTCATCAATTCACCTGTCCATCTGGTAAGAACAATACTTGAATATTGAATCTAAACCAAAGCCCAGTATGTGTACAAGAAATCGTGTTTCTTGGGAAAAATTGGGTTAAATTATTCTATATCCCTTTAAATGTCTTTTCTTCGCCCCCAAATGTATATTTGGGTGCGAAGAAAAAAATCCTTCATGTAACTTTTGAGTCACCTGGGTGCTTGAATCGCCAGGCGCTCCAGAGATAGCTTTCGTCAGCCTCTTTGAAATCACAACACAACGTCGTGCGGTGTTCCTCTTAAAATCAACTATTTTCCACATTTTTCTTAACGTCTCTTTAACATCTATTGGTCCTTTAAGACTTTGGTTTTACCCTCCATTCGAAACTCGCAAACCAGCTACCCATATTGACCTCACCCAGCCTAGGTTGGACCGGAAGAACAGCCACAGCATCACGAAGGTACGAACCCACGTGGACACCCACATAGAACAACCTCGCTGGACGTTGCTGAACTTCAGTAATCCAACTGGAACTGGTGTATTTAACGTGCCATAGACGCTGGCTTCCACACTTTTACATCCAGGTTTGCAATAATGGTAGAAAGTGGTTGATATGAGGTAACCGAAAAGTTGTAGATGGCCCTTGGCTGGAACTGTGATGATGTGTGTTCCAGGTCGTCCTGGTGCGTAGAACCGGCCATCGTGAGGACGACAAGAATGGCCAGAACCCAGCAATAAGAGTAATAATAGAGCTCTCCTAGACGAGCTTGTAGTTCATCCCACTACTTTGCATGACGTAGTGCAGTTTGAAACTTGTTGGGGGATTTAGAAAGCAATGTACTTATTCACACCTATACTGCAGTCACCAAATTCACTGCACAATGATCATTTAATCTTTTTTTTTTTTTTTTNTTTTTTTTTTTTTGAAAATAATGTCATATGCTACATTTTATCGTACAGACGAGACGTGGAAAAACAAAACAGTGATTTAATTCATGCAGAAATTTTTATCTTTTCAAAATAATCAGATTGTTTTTTTTTTCACTTTTTGTCAGGTTTGTTTTTCAACAAGGCAGCCGATTCTTGTGATTTCGCTCGTAATGTATTATGTAAAATCAAATCAACGCCTGCTCCTTCTAAAGCACCTATTACATTAGCAACAGCAAAAACAACATTCAATAGGAAAGAACCATCAACGCCGTCTACAAGCACAACTAGCACCACAACAACAACAACTACTGAGGCACCCACAGAGGAAGAAGAAGCAGTTGGCGCTGAAGCCGAAGATCCTCAAACTATTAAACAATTAATTGATTTGATTAAAAAATTAGGTGAGCGAAAAATATTTATTATATGAGAATTCTTAATGGATTCTCATGAAAAAAAAAACTCTGCCAATGTGACACATGTCTTTATTATTTTACTAACTTAAAAAAAAAAAACGCCCCTCCCCGTCTGGGGCACAATTAGACCCTACATTTGACATGCATACCAAATTTCAAGTCTCTGGCTCTTAACCATTATATTCTGTTTTTAGATAGGATTGATGAAAACTGCCAACGGTATATTTAATTGCACGCAAAAGTTTCGAAGCTTGGGTAAGCTTGGGAAATATGATATGCACATCAAATTGTAAGTCTCTAGCTCTTACCATACTCTTTTCAGCAAAAATAATGTGAAAACCGCTAAAAAGCGGAAAAATCCGCCAAAGGTACCTACATTTGATTGTCACACCGTGTATGGGCATCACAGCATTACCAGGTATTTTCAACAGTCTTTCCAATATCACTAATCCTAAGCTGCACTCTAACAATTTGTTACCTTACATTGCTACCACTTGGCACTTTTACCATCAAAATTTTCGACCCGTCCTGGAATCGAGCCCAGAGCCCAGAATACATCATGAAAGGTGAGGGCGGAAGATAGTCTTCATTACTACAACAGCAATTAGGCAGCTCGAGTGATAATACGGTACCTAATTACAATGTCTGAGTAGGTGATTCCAAACTTTTTTAAAAGCAACGTGTCTAGCTGTCTAGTGATATTAAAACAATTCATTGATTTCCCTTCAACAGGAGGTGTAGATGAATTGGAAAAACAACTTAATTTGGAAGACAAATCCGCTCCAATCAGTAGAAGTTTATATGATAAAGTTATTGCCAACTCGGGTAAATCAAGATTTCAAAGTCGTCAACAAAACGGACCAGGACCCCAAAATCAAGGAATTCAATTTACTGACGACGAAGCCACATCTTCAAGTCGAGAAAGACCGAAATATAAAACTATTCAAAGAGAAAGGTAATACAAATAGGTGTCAATATCAAATCCGATTCTTGTCTCATGGAGAGCAAGTACAGGGTGTTGAATTATTAGGGACGAATTTAATGTTGCAATCAAATATTTATCATCAGATTTTTGGTTTATACACAAAGTTCACAATAGTCTCCGATCTAAGTATGAAAGGCCCTACGCTGAATCAGGCGGACATTGAAGTTGTTGACTCTCTGACTGTGTTGGTGTTGGACCGGGAACGGTGTTGATGACTCAAAGACTATCAACACCGTTCTGACGACCACTCACTGTGTTTTTCTTCCGTTGGATCTGTTCATCCCAGCCTTGCTGCTTCAGATACTTCTTCAAAGAACTGGTATATAAAAGTATGTGATCGGTGCCCTCCATGTATGCTGGCTGCTTATGATGTAAAAGATTGATTCAACTGTCCATCAAACCCAACTAATCTAGAGCCGTTAGCGTTATGGACAGATCCTGTTGGAGTGACCGCCTTCCTTGGCCTGGAGACACAGTGAGAGTCGTTGAGAAAGTTAACTAACAACAACATGACTCTCTGACCTTGCGGGATTGCGGCAATAACTATTCTGATCTCTTCTTTTATTGTGGGATGGTTCGGGATTTTTTCACATAATCCTTCCACTTCGAAAACCCCCGCAGGAAGAAGTCAACTGTTAGGCCAGTATTGACGTTGGCTGCAATTGTTCATCAAAAGTCTATTTATCTTTTTGTTCGTTTCACGATAACTGTCGAAAGTCTTGTCAGATTTTGATTGGTATGCTAATAAATTATTCATATCCTTTCCATTACCCATGCAGAAAGCAAGAAGAAGCCACTGCATTATATCCTTCCTATGTTTCCTGTGGATAGGGGGACATATGAAGAATCATTATTATTATATTTTATGTGTTTTAGACAACAATAGATGTCTCTACCAGTCGTAAAATGCGACTAAGGTAGGGGTCGGCAACGATATCTTTTCCATTACCCATGTAGAAAGCAAGGAGAAGCTACTGAATTATCCGTAAGGATTCTCTAGTATCAACAACTCATGGCGAGTTGTTGCAAATCATGGGGCTGTCAACCTATGATGACTTACTTTCCGTATCTACCACGGAAAGTGATGGTGGTGGAAGGGTTGTGTAGCATTATTAATTTGAGATATTTACCGATAGTGGTAAATATCTCAAATTAATGGGGATGAGATTCCATGGGTTAGTTGGGTTTGAACTCACAATCTAGGTACTGTTTATCAGCCAGAGCGTCTTACCACTACAGCACCAACCCATGTTATTACTTTATTGTGGATAAATTAATGAGGAAAAATATTGCTTCAATTACTAGTGATGGCATATCGTTCAAAAATATATCGAATTTTCGATATATCGTATTACAAATATATCAATATATGAGAAATGTATCGATGTATCGACGATATAATATATCGGTTCATTCAAAATTAGAATTTTACGAAGTTAATTGGTGGAAATGTCGTCCCCTCTCTGTCACTTTCTTAACCTGACCCGAAACTTCGAGTAAAAAAAAATGGATAACTTCAAATTTTATCGCTATTGAAAAAAGCCTAAATTAGTGTACACATTAAACGATATACTTATATCGTGAAAAGTAGATCGATATATGAATCGATATATCGTGAAAAATATATCGATTCATCGGAAGAAAATATATCGATTTTCGATATATCGTGTCATCCCTATCGATTACTGATTGAACCCTCGTCCTTCCGTTTACCGAGGCCATTGCAGTAGTCAGAGTATAATCTTTTCTGTTCTTTCAAAGACCATCAACAACAAAATCTCCAATTGAAGAAGACGAACAAGAATCAGTGATTGAAGAAGACAACAATGTTTCCACAAGTACACAGGCGCCTAAATATTCAAGCATATTCCGACGGAGACAGTCTTCGACACCATCAGCTGTGACGGATGAAACTGAGCTGGACGAAGAGAAACCTGTCACACATAAGTATGTAACTCTGGCAAGAAATAGACCTTCTGTCGCAGCACCTGTCACTGAAGAGGTTGAAGAGAAGATACAGGAGGTGACACAGAGGTAATGTTACATGAAGGAGTGCAGTCGACTGTGCAAGTAACAGTCAGGGATATAAGTAGGCCAGTCAGCACCCGGGGCAACCACACATTTTGGCGCGCCCTGAAAACACGGGCTATGTCCATTTTGGCGGCCCCCAAATCTCGCGCCCGGGCAGCTACCCCGTTTGCTCCCCCCTAGTTATGTCCCTGGTAACAGTAGCTTCAGCAAACTATGTCGATTCTGGAGGATTTAATATGTAGGATCTCCCACAAAGACGGTTTGAAGGATATATTATCAGAATTTTCGGTAAATTTTTTTTACATTAATTTAAATGAAATTTTGATAATGAATGAGAATGTTTTTTTTTTATTATTTTTTTTAATTTGGCTTAATGTCTCTTTAACATTTATTGGTCATTGACAGCGAATGGAGGGTGAAACCATCAAGACAGGGGTTTCACCCTCCATTCTCTGGAAACTTGCAAACCAGCTACCCACATTGACCTCACTCAGCCTGGGTTGGGCCAGAAAAATAGACGAGGGCGCGAATCCATCTTGTACCATGTGGGTGTTCACGTGGGTTCGCGGCCTCGTGCTACTGGCTATTTTTCGGGCCCAACCCAGGCTGGATGAGGTCAATGTGGGTAGCTGGTTTGCAAGTTTCCAGCGAATGGACGGTAAAACCCCCGTCTCTCGCAATAGATGTTAAGAAGACGTTAAGCCAAATTAAAATAAAAGGTTACATTAGGTTACTAGGAAAAATGAGCGACCAGTATGGCACGACAATGATCACAGTTTGCTTTGGGTTACAAAAGTTGCACCAAAAACTGTAATATATGCAGTAGCGGATACAGGGTGTGGGGCGGTAGGGGCGATCGCCCCCTCTCAGCTTAGCCACACGCCCCTTGAAAACAGACTTAAGAAATTTGTGTTTAAAAGAAATATTCATACTAAAAATTACAGATTCAATTTCATTAATGAATATAGCTAATTGCGAAGTCTGTTATTTAATAGTCGAGCTATTTTCCTTGAACATCTTGTATAGACTTATTTCCTAAAAAAAATCATTTTTAATAAGTACTAAATATCCCATCAGATTTGAGCTCAACGCTTGATCCCCCCCCCCCCCCTCAACTGAAGACCTGTCAGCCACTAAATATATGCCCTAAAAGGAGCATAGCTTCATACAAATTTTTGCATATCCTTTTAGTCTTTTAGTGTGTTGTTTAACACTGTTTCAGTCAAGTGCATGTTTAATTTCCTCCAAAAATGGTGTTCATTTTCAATCCGTAAAACAAATCTCGAACTTAGTGGCTTTGCGGCATAGAGGAAAGATATAAACATAAAGAATATTGTCGGTATTGAAATTGTAGAATCTTTTGTTTTGTGGGATGAGCGGGGCGCATAACTACGTCACTGCATTTGCAAGAGGTACCCATTTCATATAGATTATAGAACATTATGCCTCAAATAATCGAAGGAGCATCGATAACATTTTCGAATATTGAAAATTCCAACTAAGCTACAGTTAATTCTTAATGAAAAAATAGTTTTGTTCCATCATTTTATTTGTTTTCAGATACGTTACATTAAAAAGAGTAAAACCTAAGGTAATAGATACACAGTCTGTTGAAGAAAAACAAAGTACTAACGAAGATCAACCTTCAGAAAGTGAAGTTACAAATGAAAACGACGAACGAATAGATTTTCAATCAAAAATAATAACGACATCAACCACTCGACCAAAAGAAAAGGTGAGTGTGTATATTGTAACACCAGCCACGGACCCAGTTGCTTCAGTGTATCGAACTTCAACATGGACAAGTATAGTTACTTCAATCATGGAAGATGCATTGACTCAAAGAACAAAAGTTAAATTAAATCACACTGAAGAAGATGGTCGAACGATTAATGATATATTTTCAAATGTAAAATTATCAAATGATGAAACATCGAGTGAATCAAACAAACTATTGTCAAATGAGACCGCATCTGAAAACGTCATTGCAAACGCAACAACTGTACAATCATCGACTTTGAACACATCAACAGATTCACAAATGATAGCGAACACAACAAGTGTACCAGAAATACCATCTTTTAGATTATCATTAAGAAAACCTGCAAATGCATCACGTTATATCACCTTTAATAGGAATAGATCAAATACGCCATCGACAACGACATCAACAACTTTGAAACCAACAGAAATTGAAAGTAAAATTAAATTCTCAAGATTTAATATTAAACCTAAAATCGACGCTAGTAATACTACAAGAAAGTATGCTTCGCTAATTAGATATACTACAAGTTCTCCAAGTTCCTCAGAATCATTTGAAACAACTGAACCATCTAGTTCAACACGGAAATATTTTAATAGATTTCGTAGTTCAACAACACCTAGTGAGCAGAAATCTAATGAAGATATAAGTACATCAGCAGAAGGTTTAGTTACATCAAAATATAAATATATACTACGCACAAGATCCTCAACAACATCAAAAGATGGTTTGTCAAATAATGTTCTTAATAAAGATCAAGCCATAGAAGACAGAATTAAAGAAATATTAGAAACACAAGAACAAAATGAAGATGAACAACTCTATGAAAATGAAATTGATAATAATGTAACACCCAGTCCAAACATAAGATTTACACGACCTTTAACAAATATTAGAAGATCAACCATGGAGAATTCCAGAGAAAATGAGACAAAGAATCCATCAAGCTCAACAGAAACATATCCATTTACCATTAGCTCTACAAGACGCGTATTTTCTAGAACTACAACTAAACCAACACTTATTTCCAGTAATAACGCAACTAATAAAACAAATAATACACTTGATGCCAAAAGTCGGGGACAATCAAAATATAAACCGAAAAGAATTTCGACAAGAAATCGACAAACAATTGATTCTAATGAGTACGAAGGTGAAGAATTTGATAGTATTGAATCGGCGAACAAAATTAAATCAAAAAATAATAATCGAGTTATTGAAGTACGTATACGTAAAAAAACAAGAAATCCAAAACAATTAAACGGAACAAGCAATGAGTTTGTTAAAAGTATTGAGGATCCTTACACATCATCTTATGAACAATTCAGTACAACAACAGACTATCCTGTTACATCAACAATTGTGAATGGAAATGGAAGAAATGTAGAAACTACAACTGAAAATGGTCTCTTCTACAGCGAAACAAGTTCAGATGTTATTAGAGATACTACATTTTTAACTACATTTATACCTACAACAGAACAAACTACATTTAGAGAAACAAATGAATACGGAAACGTTACATCTCAAAAAGATTCAACTGAAAATTCTGGTGTTCAAACTACAGAAACTGATCAAACTTTTAGTACAAACACAGATAAGACAACAGCTGAAGATTATGAACGTATTTCAACATTTGAAATTCAAACAGAATCTACAAGAAATCCAAATATTTATACTACAAAACAAAATTCATTTTCCAGAAGAACAAAATATCATGAAACATATACATCGAATCCTAATAGATATTCAACAAAAAATATAATAAATAGTCTTGAAAACTCACAAAGAAAACCAAACCCTTCAGAAAACAGAAGGAGAACTACTATAGATGAAGGGATTCGTAGCGTAACAGAAACAACAAAACGATATAATGATGCATTCGTTACAAGAAATGGAAATAATCGAAACCGAATAAGTAACCAAAATATCGTAGAAAATTCGGACAATAAAGAACAAAATAATAAAATCAATTCTCGACGTAAAAATTCAAGATACACAACTTCAACTACCACGTCAACTATTGAAGGCACAACTCAAAGTATTCGTAAAAAATCAAATATTACACGGAACCGTGGAAATATTAAAGCATATAAAAATCCTGATATTATCAAAGAATTTGATTATGAAAATAATAAGAACGATAGAAACAATAAAGATAGTAATAATTTCTTAAATGGACAATATTTCATTGAAGTATCTACAATTACAAACAGAAGAAGATATCAACCTAACTCTCAATATCGATATAATTCTAGAGATGAAATAAAAAGAAACGAAGAAAATTTTGTAGGAGAAGAATCAATATATTTTCCACAAAAAAAATCTGCAATAAATGATAAATCTGATCTTGGTGAGGTAATTAAAAACTATATCCAAAACATATATCTACTTGTCTTGTATTTGTTGCATGTTGGCATGGAAAAAAATGCAAAAATAAAACAGATGATGGCTGAAGTAACTGGGTTCATAACCAAATCTCTTTTAATCTTCTATCTCTATTCTTTTGAAATAAAAAAAAATATTTCTATTAGTTTTAGATTATTAATGTTAATATTCAAAGAGGTGTTGTACACATTCACTTCACAGATGCTGTCATCAAATTTATTTTAGATTTTAGTTCTCGGAAACACCTGAATTAAGACAATTCTGTATTTACCTACACTTTCTGAATTACCTACCTATTATTCTCTAAAATAACCGGACTATGGAATAACAAAATTAAATTTTAGACCACTCTAGCTTTGTCTCTGAACATTTTTTTGAATAAATGTAAAGGAAAGTCAGTCCTTATTTTATTTGCACTTTTATTTAAATGAAAAATTATTGTACCATTCAATTTAAATTTCTCCTTTCCGGGATTTGCAAATGGATCTCATCATAACCATTCGATTGGCCATGGCCCTTTTGTGTCCCTAGAACTTTATGGAATCCATACATTACAAGCAGTTCAAGTTACAGGGCCTTTGCTAGGACTTCTGAGTCATACTGTAGACATTAAGAAGCTGATTCTACAAGTCACTATCTACCAAGAATGCCCCCATAAACATTCCATGCTCTTATAGCATATTACAAGATAAAGTAATAGCATCGTGCAGAATTTTCTTTCTGAATTGTGAAAGTACAACACTCGTCTTTTTTTTCTTTTTTTTTTTAATTTATAAAATGTGTTTCCATACTTACATTGTGTTGTTTGTTTTTTCAGTTTAATTTGTGGGCGATAGTTTGTGGGAAAATTGGGTAATATCATGTAGTCGGCACGGCTCAAAATACTAAATAATGATTAACCTTTTTACTTTCTTGAGAATTTTCTATTATCCATAGATAGTTTTTTAATACTGTTGCTACAGGTTCCACAGAAAATGTCTCACCATCAATGAGTTCAATGTGTGTTCTCATTGAATTTCAAGCTCTCGCAGACTACCGCATGTTTACTTATCGTAATGCACACAATTCTGCATACAGGGTGATCGTAAAGTCCGTCTCCCCCTTTAATTATCATATGTGTTGAGATATTGGTTAAATGATCAACTTAAAAATAGAATTCTATGTAGGTAGTTTTTAAAAATTAAATTTTTAATGAACAGCCTCCGTAACTCAGTTAGATGTGGCAGTTGATTCTTAACCAGGAGGCTATTAGATTGAATCTAACTCTAATATCCCTCTTCATAATTCTGTTCACAATAGATCCAAGCAAAGTTTGGAGTGGTACTTGCAAACAGTTTTAATAGAGACCTGCAATATATAAACTCACCCATACCTATGAGTGAGTTTATAAGTGGGGGACCACATTTTTTTTTTTTTTTTTTTTCTAAATATTTATAAACAAATTAAATAAAACATACAAAAAATATGTTTAAAAAAATAGAGACTTGCAACCAGTTCAGTCTCAATAGAATTCTGAAACCAGTAAAACCCTATACTAAGACTTGAAAATAGCATTTTTATTTTAATTCATTTAAAGTGGAGCGGGAGGGAAAGGCGGACTTTATGATCACTTTGTAAATATTGTGCAAGGAAAAACAAATGCAAATGTTCCTATGAAAGTCCGCAGATCGAGCAATCTGCAGTTTCCCTAATAGCTCATTTTGATTAATTTTGAAGTTACGTGGTTTGGTACTTAGCCGACGATGTGTATTTGTTTTGCCTTGAATATCATTAAGAATTTTCTCCCCTATGTCATAAGATAAGTAAGTATGCGCTTGTCTGCAGATACTCGTATGATCTACTAAATGCATCTCGAATGTTTGGCTGTTTCCTATTAACCCAACTTATGTTTGTTTTAACATCTTCATTACTGTCTTATAATTCTGTATTATTAATTTATCATTTTTCTACTTTTTTTTCAACTTTTAACTAAGGTTAAAGTGTCCGTGGTGCCCACATAAAGCAGACTACCAGTGGTGCGGCCTTCACTGAATCTATTATATCTATAAATATTGAATTCAGTAGCTTATGTTCCAATATTAACACTTCGTATTATGAGAGATGAGACACAAGAGAAATTCGCTTTGTTTACAAATATGGGCAGGAGGAGAGGCAACGTTGTCGCTGTTACTTTTCAATACATGACAGAACGTACTTCTAAAGTTTGAATTACGAGAATTGAGATATAAGAGAAATACGCTTTGTTTACAACTATGGACAGGAGGAAAGGCAACGTTGTAACAATGCATGCAATACATTCTATCACGTACTGTTTATACTGCTATAATCAATCTATATTAATTTATATAATCGTTTTTAGGCAACTGCGGTGCTTCAACTCTCCCAATTCGAATTATAATACATGGTCGGTAAAGTGGCGTCACCAATATAGGTTTTGGTGCCACAGGGAGGTGGGAGGTTAGAATCCTGCCTCCCCCATTGTTTCTTCACCGTCATGTAATTATATTGTGTTGTCACCTTTTCTTTATCTTTGCTCGTATGACAGGCAACAGGCGCATATACGAAGTTGTAGGTACCACTTAGTGGCTAGTAAGGTATAACATTCAATAACTATAAATGCCATCCTACAGCCTGGAGGACGCGAAATTCTAGACATACCATTAGGATAACCAGAGGTACAACCGTTTCGCTGCAATCAAGAACAGCTAAGCAGTTGTTCTTAAGAGGCTGAGTGCAACCCGATAAAGCGAACGATACGTGGTATCATCGAGCGGGATCCCACCCGGGTACTCTACAGGCCAAACATTGCTTTACTTCAGTGATCTGAAGAAACTGGTATTTCCAACGCGGTAAATCGTTGCCTCAGGACGTGGGTTTAAATTCTAAACGGAGTTGATTTTTCTTAATAATAATAAAAAAAAAAAAANGGGGGGTTATTTTTTTTCGTGACTATTCCAAATGTTCATCATTGAAATTAATAAACCAAAAATCATAATATACAGGATAGCCGGGACTGTCCATCTTTTCAATTCTTTTCACGATAAAAATAAGGGTTGTCGTTACACCCTCCCTCTTTGCGATGCTCCGATACTAAATATGTAAATCAAATAAATTTTTCATTCAATTTCGCAGGTAAAAATTAATCGAACTAGAGTGTCCCTAAGGAGACCAACACCAGTTCGAAGCACAACAACCGGTTCCACAGTAGAACTCCCTGCCAGAACTTCACCGAGAGGAACTTTTCGAAGAAGGAAAGTGACAACCACAACTACATCCGCTCCTTCAACAATAGCTCAAGAAGTTAATAGTCTTTCTGGTAAGTAAAGAACGTGTTTTCCATTAATATCCTCATTCCGTGACGGAGGAAAGTGACAACCAAAACTACATCCGCTTCTTCAACAATAGGTCAAGAAGTTAATAGTCTTTCTGGTAAGTGAAGAACGTGTTTTGCATTAATATCCTCATTCCGTGGGGGAGTGTACATTACACTGAACTTGCATCAATATTACGAATTTTTAATGTTGGGACGCGGCACAAGGACCGCATGAGGACAAGTTTTTACCATACCCAATTTCTACACAGCTTAACAAACCGTTACTACTCCCCATGTTCTACCTAGGTTAACAAACGTGTAGGTCATATATAATCTATGTGTGGTATGTTCTGATTAGGTGATATGATTATTAATGTAAGAGTCAGATTTATTATCATTTTTTCTGTCATCTTCTCGAAACGAAGTTCGGGTACTCTGCTAGTCTATACAGGGTGTCCTAAAAGTCCGAGACCACCTGAATATCCTTTGAACAGCTTTATTTGGAGTTTTGAAATGTTGCATGGTATTATATCCCAAATTAAACCACCTGATGGCGTGATTAATTTTTTAGGGGCGGGTCCCATGTGGCCCCCAGGGGGTCCAACTTTTGTTTTTTTAAATACGAACCCCCTTCTTGTGATACATTTTCAAAAAGACATTAGAATTAGAAGTACTTTGCAAAAAAAATTTACACTTCTAGCGTGTTTGGTTTGAAAATGGTGGCCATTTGAAATTTCCAAGATATGACTTCCAAGAGTATCTAAAACTAGGCGAAGTCTCTAAAACTAGGCGAATTATGTCTAAAAAGCAGGTTTCTCAACATTGTTGTCCTATGCAATCATTCAATATCCCATTGCAAAAATTCGCCTAGTTTTAGATACTCTTGGAAATTTCAAATGGCCGCCATTTTTAAACCAAACACACTAGACGTGTAAACGTTTTTTTGCAAAGTACTTCAAATTTTATTGTCTTTTTGAAAATTATCACAAGATGGGGGTTCGTATTTAAAAAACATTTGTATATGGTATCTGTATGTTTGTTTGTCCGAAATTTTTTGCCCCCCCCCCCCAA
>CM022882.1:4294759-4308232 GCA_012654025.1 Pachypsylla venusta | reverse complement strand
TGTTATGTAGGGACTGGATATTTTATTATTTAGGACATTTTCTAGAAATTTAATTTGTTCGTTTCGTCTTCTTGCTTCAAGAGATTCCAGCAGAAGATGTTCACAGAGTAAAGTGTACTCAATGTAGTGGGGGAATTTTGGGTAGAAACCGTTTAACTTTCGAAATAGGTAACGAACAAATTTTGATTGTACTCGACAAGTTTCTTAGATCCAACCTGGGTGGATGGTGTCCATATGATAGATCCGTATTCAAGCACGGATCTTACATAGGCTTGGTATAAAAGTTTAATGGCATCAGGATCCCAGATGTACTTGGCATACCTGATCACCATACCAAGTTTTTTATGGCCTTTTTCTATGATCTCTTGTATATGGTTGTTGAAATTTAGGTTTGACTGAAATGTTACGCCCAAATCTTTGTACTGATCTGTATAATCAATCCGGGTATTTTTTATGTAGTACGTATGTCTATGTGGGTTAGTTTTGTTCGTGTATATCATGGCGTAACATTTTTTAGGGTGAAAATTTAGACCAATTTTTTGGAGCCATTCATACAGAGAGGTTAGATTGTTACCCTTTTTATTGTAATTTCTTTAATAAGTGTTTTGAGTTGTTTATTTTCGAGTTTTTTTTAATTAACGCGTTTTTCTTCAATTACTACTTAATCCCTGAACCCTAAAAGTCTACAACATTATACATATACCCCAATTTTTCCATTTTATCTAGTGTAAGACCCGAAAAATACGGGGAGGGCATGAACCACCAAAGCCCTCCGCCCCCTAAAACCGCTTATGGCCCCGAGGTCTAATTAGGATTTCCTTCTTCTATTTTTCTTAGAGTGAAAACAGTATAGTTGTCTTAGTACAATGATGATCTAAAATCTATTTTTCCAGTTCAAACATCAACAGAAATACTTCGAAAAACACCTTTCCCACGACAACCCATCAATATATTTTCACAAAGTCAAGAAACCCAACAATCAACACCAATCTTCAGATCTCAATTATCAAATACACAATACCTAAGATCATCACAACCTCAAGAATCTCCAATCCTAAGAGACTATACACCAATTCTACGTCAACCTGATCTATCTCAACCAATAAGTCCTGTTGCTCAAAATCAACCAATTCAAAGAAACTTTTTAAGATCGGACCAATCAACGCCTATCGTTAAACAAAAACCATTTACAAGAAAATTAGTTCCACAAAATTCTCAATATGATTACGCGGACGATGAGGTGTATGGCATCGAACCCATCGATATTCCACTCAGTGGGAAAGTTCGAATCCATACGGATGGTTACATTGAATGTTTAGATATGGGTAACTTTCCACATCCATTCTCATGTAAAAAATTCATATCTTGTGCTAAGATGGAAAATGGTTTGAATGGTAGTCTGTTGGGATGGGAGTACACATGTCCAAAAGGTCTTTCTTTTGATCCTATAGGTGGCATTTGTAATTGGTCGGCTGGATTAGGATGTAAGGAATAGAGTGTACGGACATCCAGTGATATAAAATTTGACTCAATAGATAGGTAATCAATAATACTGCGTGTCCCAAAAGCCCGAGACCACCTGAATATCTTTTGAACGGCTTTATGTGGAGTTTTGAAATTTTTGCATGGTATTATATTAAAATTTAATTAAACCACCTGATGGTGTGACAAATTTTTCACGGGCAAGGGCCATGTAGCTCCCAGGGGTTCCAACATTTTTTTTTTTTTTTTTAAAGAACCCCATCTTGTGATATATTTTGAGAAATACATTAAAATTAGAAGTACTTTACAAAAAATTTCACACGTCTAGCGTGTTTGTTTTCAAAATGGCGGCTATAAGAAATTTCCAAGAGTGTCTAAAACTAGGCGAATTATTTGCAATGGGATATTTAATAATTGCATAGGACACCAATGTCGAGGAACCTGTTTTTTTAGACATATTTTTTTCGGGGCGGAATCTATGTGACCCCGATGAGACACCTGTTATTGAACGCACTCCATCAGGATATTATTGATAGAAGAGTTATAACTTTTAATTTGGGATATAATACCATGCAAAATTTCAAAAAACCACATAAAGCCGTTCAAAAGATATTCAGGTGGTCTTGGACTTTTGGGACAAGCAGTATATATACCAATAATATGGACCAACACAATAAATAACTTTTGAAGGGCTGAGAAAAAAAAGGTTAAAATGTTCATTGTGTTCTAGGATATTAAAATGCATTTTTTTGAAGTGGTGTAAAAAGTCAAACTTTTCTTTGGGGAAATAAAATAGGGGGAGGGGAATTTTTTATTAAACAGAGCGACCTATTTGTCAATAGATAGATATATTGTGGTCTATAAAACAACTTTATATCTTGTGTGGGTACAAAATGGTGACACTTTGAATTTCGAAGTCGTATAGCATTCATAAAGTCCAAAAATGTATTCGAAAGGGAAGATTTTTATTAATTAAGAAAAGTTGACCCCTGTGGCAGACTCTCCTAAAATGGGGGGGGCCGATGTACACCCTCTCAAACAGTGCGTTTTTATATATTGAGACATAATGTTTAGACATTTTCGGAAAATTCGGACTTAGTCAATGTTTTACGACTTCAAAATTCAAAGTATAGCTCTTTGTACCCATATAAGATAGAAAGGTGTTTTAATTTTTAAATAAATTAAATTAAAACACTTACCAAAAACACCATTTATTTTAATTTATGAAGAAACTTGTTTCGAATTATTCGATTCATCATCAGTCTAGTCGAGTCTAAGGATGGAAGTTGACAAAAAAAATGTATTGATAAAAACTTCCATCCTTAGACTCGACTTCCATCCTTAGACATCTGTCTATGATGAATCGAATGATTCGAAACTAGTTTCTTCATAAATTAAAATAAATAGTGTTTTTTGGTAAGTGTTTTGTTTTAATTTAATTTATTTAAAAGTTAATATTTTTTAACACTTATAAATACCATATTATTCAAAGATTTAAAGGTGTTTTATCAAACAAAATATTTGTATTGATATGTTCTTTTCAAAGGATGGATTTCCATTTAAAAAAATGGATTGAAAAAACTTAATGTTTTTCTTTCCAAAAGAAGGATTGCCATTTTAAAAAAAATATATTGATAAAAACTTTTTTTTTTTTTTCGAAAGATCGATTTCTATTAAAAATAGAAATGATTTTTTTCTTCTTCAAAAGACGGATTTCCATTTAAAGAAACAAAGTTGCCCTCTTTGACCCCCTGAAAAAATAAGATTATGTGTACTCCCTCAAAAAGTGCATTTCAATATCTTAGGAAAACAATACAAATTACTCCCATTTATATTTAGCCGTTCCGAGATTTTATAAACATTAAATTTGGTTGTAGAATGTGTTGCCCTTAGCTTACAATTTCAATTGAGTCGATTTCTATGTTTCTGGATGTAGAAAAATAATTAACAAATAAAATGAAAGACTGAACACTGTATTATACTTTTTATTTTATAATATGACCCAGCAGGCGCCGCCACCGCCCTGCCTCACGAGGCACCTTAGAGACATGACATTTCTATGTGGCTTTATTTTCTACCCTATCACGATTTCGTACTTGGTACTCTGGAATGGTCAGTCCGAATAATAGGAATAGTTGAGGCGTTCAAAACAAACCTTTTTGTCTCATGTACTTGAGACAAAATTTGGGTTTTTCTTATCCCCCCTAACGGAGGCGCGTTAGGGGGGATAAGAAAACCTCCTCCTCCGTTGGGGGGGGGGGGGTGATCGCCTCCTCTGTATCCACTTCTGACATATTAGAATTTCATGGAGTCATTTTGCATGTAAAATAAGTGTTTTTTATGAAAATAAATAAAATCAATACTTACTTGAGATATGTATGTTTGTGTATCTTGACTTTGTTGGTTCTTTCTTCTTATAAAAATGTAATAATGCGACTCAACGATTTGGTGGACTATTGAAAATAAATCGCAAACAAAAAGTCGCAGTTTGTCGCAGATAAAACCATTAAAATTATAAATTAATATCACCGAAAGAGTCCTCAACGAGTGAGCACCAGTGGAGGATCACTGAAATCAAAAGGCTCGTCTTCTGGTTCCTTGAGTTCGGCGACTAATTGACGCACTTTTTCAACATCGTGTTTCAATTTTTCATCATTTGGTGACAGTGAAAGAGCATGTTCCAAATCTAAAAGTCCTAGTTTGGGTGTTTTCAATTGACAGAGGGCAGTTCCTCTTCGTACATGTGCTTGTATACGAGACATTCTATTTGATTCACAGACAGGAGTCAGGAGTTTGATTGCCTGAAATAAAGAAAATTTATTATAGAAAATGACAAAGATGAAGTTGTGGACTACTTTGTTTCGGTGGTTGAAATTAGACCGTTTTAAAAAATGCCATATTTGGGCAAAATAAGTTGAGTGACCGTTCATTCTAGGACACGCTGTATACTTATACCACGCAAAATACAGTTGCTCATAATCAACGTAACTCCAGCACGATCTGCATGACGGATATAGGTATATATACCTTAATCACTGGTGTAATCAGGATTTTCATTTGGTGGGTCAACTCGACCTTTTATGTTTAAATGACTGTCACAGTGACCATCTTATCCCCTTCTATGTGAACAAAAAGGGAAATTTAGCTCGTTGTTAAGATGTGTGCTGATGGGTGTGACACCGGGGAGATCTGTTGAGCTAATTCATGATTTTTTAACCAATTTTAATCCAATTAGAGAGGTTAGGAAACGATTTTACGGTCATGCCTATATTGCGTTTGTAGAACCGTCCAACATGGACCCATGGCGGCCAATAAAAAGGCGATTTTAAATATTTTTTTTTTTTAAAAAAAAAGTTGCCTCAACAGATCTTCCCAGTGTAGGACCCATGTGCTAATCATAAAAATTTATCGGATTCGATCATCGTAAGGGGCATGAAAACTTGATTTTTTTATTTGGAGGGAGGTTAGATTACCATTTATGGCAAAAAGAACGTTTGGTATTACCGTTAAAAACACAGTCTGGGTAAGAGATTTTTTAAAAAATACCAAAAATGGACACCACCAAACTAATACCTAAAATTTCCACGAAAAATATAAAATCTACTTTTTCTTAGTTTGCATGATTATTTACAGACCCGGGTTTCTCAGTTACTTCTCAATACTGGTCGCAATAAATCTAAAAAAAGGTCGCAGTGATAATTGCGTCTTGGTTTGTATCTATCTCACTTATGATTTACAGACTCGGTATCTCGGTTACTTCTAAATACTGGTCGCAATCGATCTAAACAAAGGTCGCAGTGATAATTGCGTCTTGGTTTGTTTCTATCTCACATTTTCTGATATATTCCAAGAGAAAAAAAGATTTTTTTCTTTCTTCCAAAAGTAATTCTACAGCCACGAGGAAAAACGCATACAAAGTTATCGGATATTATTTAAATATTTGGCACCTACCTCAGATGCATCTTCGATAGCTTTGTGTAAATTATTGGAAGCCAGATGTGCCGCCGCTCTGTTCGAGTACAATGATGGAAGTTGCGGACACAGCTTGAGCCCATGTGAATATGCGCTAATAGCACCCAAATAATTTTTATTTTTAAAAAATTCATCGCCTTTCTGTTTCAACCAATCGGGATTATTTTCTTCCGGACGGAGATCTTCAGCGATAAATCCAGAGGCTCGCCTTGCTTCATTTTGTTTCTGAAGCCACTGAAACAGAGATAGTGTGAAAGGAATCTGTGAGAGACAGACGATGGCTGGTTTTAAGCGTTAGGGCGACCTGAAGCGCATACCATCTCAGTTCCAGCAAAGTGCCAAGAAACCTCTTCAGTAACCTCACATAAACAGGACATAAGGAGATTGCAGGGGTCCGAAACCCCATTCATTGGTCCTGAACCGGCAATAGGTACCAGCAAAACTAAAGCACGCAGTTCGGTGAGACAATGGATGAGGGAGAGTCATGAGCTTCACTGGACTAAAACTTCAGGACAACGACACAGCAAACNTAGACTTCACTCAATTATGACCATGGGGTCCGGTTGGCCGAAAAACAAAAAAGCATAATAAAAGTATTTAACAATTTTTATCGAAATCGGATAAGACGTTCAAGAGTTATCGTGGAACGTAGAAAAATCGTGGAGTTAAAACTAGACTCCATTAATCTCGTCCAGTTATTAATAATAATTAAGAGTAGAAGTCTACAGAGCATCCTATTTTTATTTCATTTTTTTAGTTCCGAATCTGTTTGGACCGATCTCTTTTATCATACTCATACCAGTCCCAGGTGCCTTTGTTTTTAATAGACCTACCTCTTCCTCCTCTAGTGCTCGCGACTCTCTCATAGGTGTCGGAAAATGCCTCGGTGTAAATGTAACCCCAATCTGTCCACGACTTCTGACAATAGGAATAATTCTTGTGTTGCTTCCTGTCATTTGTTTTGTTGCTGCTCTATGTTTGTCCAACTTATCAGTTTTGGCTGGAAAATAGAAAAGTCAAGGCAGTAAAATAATAAACTCGTGATGTGTTGCATTGGCGGAGGTTTCAATAGTGTGGTTGGTAACAGACTTCATGTTCCAGTAATGGTTTTATGTCACATTATGATCATTGTTATGATTTAAAAATGTTTTTGATTTTTAAAGCAGCTGTGGGAAAGCAGCCCTTTCGTTTCGCTGAAATCAAAAACAGTTTCTCAGTTTTAATCCAAATGTTGAGAGCATACCGATATGTAGTATCCCCGGACAGGTTCTCATCGGATTTTGTACCGTACCTAACGTTGCTCTGACAAAAAATGGTTTATCCAACCTACTAAATTGTTGGCAAAAAAATAACAAGGGATACTGAAAGAATAATTTTTGGGGTCTCGTTGGTTCTCAAAACTCGATGTTAATATTTATTATAAGCAGGCCCAACAAGAGGGGGGTCCCCCAACCCCGGGATTTCCGAAGAGGCCCGTTGAGAGAATTATCATAATGAAAATTTTCAAGTTTTTTTTTCTGAATAATAAAGAAATGAACTTAAAAGTTTTGAATAAATTTCAAACAAAAGCGGAGAAAATCAGAAATTTAGCGATAGTAAGCTAATATGGGACAATGGCTATTGCAGGACACTGATTTTTAAAATATTGTGCGACCTTTCAGCTTGTACAGCAATCATAAATATTGGCATATTTCGTAAACATTAACATCTGATAATCGATTTTTTTGTTGCCAAGAAGAACTTGGCAACAAGACAGATAACGTGGCTCCGGATTGATTTGCGCGTATCTTGCGAGAACATCTTTTCACATCAACTAAGTGAATTGCCTACTTTTACTTTTATTACTGCCCATCCGGTGATTTTAGATTGAAGAATAATAGAGGGTAGAGGGGCCCGTATTTTTTTCTCTCCGGCCCAGATTTTCAGTCTACGGGCCTGATTATAAGTTCCCGTTCTACGCACCGGAACGACCTAGAACTGATACCATCACAGCTCTAGCCAAGGGTCATCAAAACCTTTTCGCTAATCTTAGATCAATCGATCTCTCCTAAAACATTTAAAGTCACTCTTACAAGATTTGGAAAGCTTGGGACACAAAATTGGTGCTTCTTTTGGTTTCAGTTCTGTTTTAAACGTAGTTTCTTTAGTTTGATCATAGCTTTCCAGAAGGTTGCTCTTCTCCTTTGGTTTGGTGTTTTGGTCAGTTCGTAGATTCTGATTGTGGTTTTGATTTTGGTTCAAGCATGAAGCTGAATAGTAATTTGCTCCGAGTGCTTCCAGTTTGTGAGATTCTTTGATTTTAGCAACATCATTTTGTTCTTCAGTATCTAGTTGTAATTGAACACTGACGGCTTCTTTGCATTGCTTATCTTTGTCCTCTGGAAACAGTACGAGAAAGCGGAAAAATTATATTTATTAAAATTACGATAAGAACGTAATGAATGACCATACAGGGTGTCCATTTTAAGTGAAGCGTGAAGCTTGTGTTGTCTCTATTCCACGATAACCCTCGAATGCATGAACCGATTATTATACAGGGTGTCCCATTTTACGTGACCAACTCAATTTATTTCCAAACTGTTGGAGTCACATTTTCAAAATATTTTTTCCCGTTTGGGGAAAAAAAATTGCTCAAACAATAAAGGCATGACTATTCTATAATCCATTTCGACTACTTATTTTATAATCCATTTCGACTACCTATTTTATAAACTCACTCAGTTTTTGTTCTGACTTTTCCTTTAATTTCGTCTGGTGTTTTTCCAACAATTCTTGTTTTAATTTAATCGCTTCTTTCTTCGTAATTTCTACATCCAAGCGGTCCCAAAGCTCTTCAATTTGTTTCACCAATTCAAAAGTTGCTTCCTGCTCATTCAAAATAATTTTACTTTCCTCCTCATTGATTGGATGAGAAAGAAGTTTTTCAAAAATAAAATTACCAAAATGTAACTGGAACAATAAAGATAAAAATTACTTAGCATGGTTCACATAGGTTTTTTTTTCTTTCTTTTTTTTTTTTTTTTNTATTTACAGGACGCTATGTCTGTCATGTGACGTCACTTGGTGACCGTGACGCCTGTTCTCTTCTTTCGTCACTTTCCTTTTGAGACATGACATTCTCAATGAAACTTTGAATTGCTTTCCAATTGTGTTCACTTTCCAACATCACGTCAATAATATTGGACTTATGTACACTTTTAGATAGCCCTATCCGTAGCTCTTCCCGCTGATAAGACCATCTGTCGCAATCAAAGAAAGTGTGTTCCGCCGTGTCTTCCAGTTCGCAATACCGACAGACCGAGGATGAGATAATCTTAAACCGGGCAAGATATGCGTTAAAACATCCATGTCCTGAGAGAAACTGCGTAGTGCGGTAGGTCAAGTCACCATGTTCTCTGTTGACCCACGGCTCAAGATTCCGAATTAGGTCTCGCGTCCAGCTACCCTCAGTTCCAGTCTGCCATCTTGCATTCCATGTACTTATCGTGTTCTGGCGGGCGAGCACCCCCTGCTCTACGCCAGTGGCCCATGTTCTAGCTCTTTCCTCTACAAGAAGATCGATGGGTATGTTGCCAGCGATCACCTGCAGAGCCGCTGTGGACACGGTCCTATATGCCCTCGTAATATTAACCAGCGTTCTCCTCTGTACTCTCAGCAATTTGTATTTATACTTTTTACAGGCCATACTTTCATGCCATACAGGTGCCGCGTACAGAAGCGTCGATTCCACCACGAGGTTCAACAATTTACGTCTCCACAACGATGGTCCCTTTGTCCTTGGCATGAGTTTCACCAGAGCTGTTGCCCTATTGAGACCTTTTTCCACTGTGTATTCAACGTGTGGCCCATAACTGAGCCTCTTATCCAACATAACTCCTAAATATTTTACATTTTGTTTAATTACAATAGGTCGTTCCCCAACGTAAATATTCACATCCCTGGCTTTTTTTCGACCAATCAACATCACTGCTTCCGATTTCTCGGGAGCAATGGAAAGGCCATTTTCACGCATCCATGTTGAAATTTTACTAAGGGTTCACATAGGTTATGTTCACTTTAGGGGCATCAGTCCATTATGATTAAACAGACGCCACTGAGAACACATGGCCGCCACAAGATGCTAACATCGACCCGCTTTTTATGACACCCTCTATAGATTTCCTAGGGTTTACTTTTTATGACATAGATTTACTAAGCCCCCCCCCCTCCGTTTCTCTGTAATCAACAACAGCTACTTAGTTGTCCTTGCGAAGCTGAGTGCAACCCGATAGAGTGAACAAACGATACGTGGTGTCGCCGGCCTTGCGAAGCCTAGTGCAACCCGATAGAGTGAACGAACGATACGTGGTGTCGCCGGCCTTGCAAAGCTGAGTGCAACCCGATAGAGTGAACGAACGATACATGGTGTCGCCGGCCTTGCGAAGCTGAGTGCAACCCGATAGAGTGAACGAACGATACGTGGTGTCGCCGGACGAACTCCTTTCTGAGCAAGGCCGTACCCAGGGGGGTCCATGGAGTCCAGACCTCCCCCCCTCCGAAATTTNCCGAAATTTCAATCGTTTTTTTTATGGAAATACTATACTTTGCACGTGACCTATAATATTAAAAAAACAACAACAATAACATCAACAGCAGCCAGGCCCTCAAGATGGTTGGTTCTTCGCACAGGGGCTACCCGTGCCCCTCGGACACGGCCAAAGACCATCAACACCGTTCCGACGACTACTCACTGTGTTTTCCTCCGTTCGACACAGCCGTGCTGCTCCAGATACTTCCTCAAAGAGATGGTATATAAATCTTTGCTAAAACCTGAAGAAGTATCTGATCGTTGTCGTCTATGTATGCTGCTCATGATTTACATCATGAGCAGCCAGCAACTATCCATCAAACCCAACTAATCTAGAGCCGTCAGCATTATGGACAGATCCTGTTCGAGGCCGTCTTTCTTGGCCTGGAGACTAAGTGAGAGTCGTTGAGAACGTTAACAACAACAACAACAACAAAAACAACAACAATAACATTAGCAACAACAACAACATTACATTCATAGGTTAGTTGCCCAGAAAAAAAATAATAGTATCTGTCTGGTCCCGAAAAAAGAGCCAACGATACGTGGTGTTCCAAAGTGGTCACCCATCCAAGTACTGACCACGCCTGACGTTGCTTAACTTTAGTGACCTGACGGGAACTGGTGTATTCAACGTGGTATGATCGTTGGTTACTCACCTTAATAAAATTTTCCGAAGTAAACACGTCAACTTTCTTCACCGGAACATTATTCAGAGAAATGTTGATAAAAACTTTAGACAAAGTCTGTCTCCAAGAACTTTCAGCCACAAAGATAGGCATGGCCAAATTGGAACGCGTTTCGTCACAGCCCAAAAAACTAATAGCTATGATGCAGGAGATAGATACTGATCGAGATAGAGGCAAAGTCGTGTGGTAGATTTCAATATTGTTTACCAAGTAACCATAGCAACAAAAGAAAATTGTTTTATAACCATGATACTAAGAAAAGCAAAGGTATTATACTCCTCCGTCTTAAAATTCGTCTAGTTCTGCGCATGACGTCACATGAGTCGTTTAGGTGCTTCTAATTTCTATTTATTTTTTAATTTAATATTTTTCTTTCAGATAAAACGTCACCATTTTCTACACAAAAACATAACTCGCCCTCTGAATATCATAAACAAAAACTTTTTAAACTCGATTGACCGAACGAAGTGAGGTCTTAACATGACAATTGTCCTTCCGTACCACGATAACTCTCGAACGACTTATTCGATTTTGACTAAATTTAGTATGAACACTTTGAGAGTTGATTAGCTTTTGGGACCTCGTGGTAGTGATTTTAATTAACAGTTCATAGACCTACTACTATGTTCTTGCTTGGGAAATGCTGATGTAAGTTACATCAGAGGTGGATTTACCAGTAGACTGAAGCCTAGGGCGACTAATTTGGGCAATTTATGTCACAAAAATTAAAATGATTCATAATCGTATTCATATACCTAAACAGGGACGGATTAAGCTTCCGCGGGGCCCGTAGCACGTGCTACAAGTGCTACTATTGTTAATCCGGCCCTGTACCTAAATGATATTGGGTCCATACAGGTTGCAATATGCTTCACCACTTCGACAATTTCCTTTTACAATTTGCGTAATCGTGTTTGGTTGTGACATGTCCGCTGGCCGAATTGACTGCACGAGCGCAGCCGCTGTGAGAAAAAAAGTGTATCTTCCTTCATGCTAAAACAGATTCTAAACTTGAATACTCGTATAGCACGATGTATAGCAGCGACAAACTGTTTGGGTGAGAGAAGCTGTCCTTGCTTAAAACGTGTGAAAAATTATCTAAAATCTACTGTTCGGTACTATCGTGTGTACACCTTCGTACCTACCTGTGTTCCGGTCTTGATTAGTATGTTCAATCTCAACACCCAACAAGTGATGTTAATGAAGGGACCAAATTCAGATCATCCAAACCTTCGTAAAGTGAGCATGGGCGTAGGAAGGGGGGGGCAGCTGCCCCCCCTAGAAATTCCCAAGAGTATGCAGCACGGAAGGGGCAACTTAAATTTACACTAGATAAAATGATTATTTGGAAGCAAAAAAGTCATCAAGCACCGAAATACGATAAATGCCGCAATTTGTCCCTAATACAACAGCCCTACTGTGAACAATCAAATGTAACTGTGGCAACCTTATCGTATCGTTTGGACTGTTATCATTTGTGTCTGCATTTTAATTGTTTTCGGGTATCGCGGTCGCAGTCTGCCGCATTCTTTTTGTCTCCCTGCGATCACTACCGGCTCGCATGCTGTCACTTCTAGCGGTGGCTCCAGAGGTGCCTTAGTGCCCCCAGGGGGTAGCGTTTTTCAGAGGTCTGAATAAAAATCCTTTTTTCTCCATTGGGAGATCGCAGTTGATGTTCATGTGGTATTAAAATGTTACCACACTACTTCCTGGGACGTTACTGATACTTATAACTATGCAGGGATCATCAACCACTTGCTCGGGCCCTGGAGTCGCCCCCCCCCAATAACTTAATCATCAGTTACCCCTGGGGGTTTATTATTAAATAAGTAACGATTTACTTTATCGACCGCCACCCCCTCCCTCCCGACATGAAGATCCCACCTGCGTTTTAAGCAAAGAGAAGATAAACGTCTTGGGTCTTTTGTGTATAGAGTCAGAACGAATGAAGGAGATCTAATGGATCATATTGCGACTAGAAAATCAAGCAAAAAGGTATTGTGAAACTTTCATAACTTAATTAATTAGTCAGCATCAGCCGGATTGTTTTCATAATAATTCGCATAGCGTAACCCGACTAGTACATGTTTGAGCTTTTATTAGCTCTGAGATATATTCACTAAATCTAAATCGTTGGCAGGGACGTAACTAGGCTGGTCAACACCCGGGGCAAGGACCCATTTTGGTGACCCCTCCCACCTGTCTAAAACAAATTTTCAATAAATCAATATAAAAGAATCAAACACACAAATAATCGGTACGGCTTCTACTCATCTCTATTCCGGGCGACAATGATGTGTATCAACTATTGTCTACAGCGGCGAAAGAGGTACAGGAGGACTTAAATTCCTAGTAACTCATCCTCCTCCGCCAGCGCCCGTCACTCGCCAATTTCGTCTGCCTCGAGATCTGCCAGATTATAAATTATTTTTGGTGCCCCAAGTAGCCCTTTTTGGCGCCCCACAAACCTCGCGCCCAAAGAACTCGCGCCAACACTCCTCAACTGAAAACCTGTATCCGGTTGTGAGTGAAAGAATTTTTTTTTTTTAATTAAATTATAATAAACAACAATAAGAATAAAGCAAAGGAGGGTGCATAGTTATTATACACAGTCGAGTATCAATCAAGAATGATATTGATATCAAAAATCAATCAATAAGGAGACCACTAATACCTGGAACACCTTTGAAACAACAGGGTGTTTGAAAAGAAATGAGTCACTTGAAATATCTAGAGAGCGGATTGAAAAACTTTGGAACACAT
>CM022882.1:4265137-4286702 GCA_012654025.1 Pachypsylla venusta | reverse complement strand
TTGACACAGTAAATACGGGGCCACCAATGCATCCCGTGTTAGTTGTCAGCATTTTCTCAACAGTTGCTCTAAGCTGTTTGTTTTCACCATAGAGTGACTGGACAGTTTGCTTTAGACTTCTGACTTCGTTCGATAAAGAGTCCAGCTTTTCGACCACGGATGGCAGTAGTTTGAGCAGACTCACATTACTCAGTTCGACATCATTGGCAGAAGGTACATGGTCAAGTGCAATAATATGTCCAGAGTTGGCCTTATTACCATCCTTGTCGGGAGGGTTTGAACCCACAGATGGACGCCTAGTGCAACTTTTACACTTAAAGCTTTTAAGCATCAATCGATACTCCTCAGCGGTATTTATGCCGGCACAGTTTGTGTGCACAGCCAGTTTGCAGCCATTACATAGTATATGGTTCATTTTACCATAGAATCTCTTATTGCAGATAGGGCAGTCCGTTGAAGGAGTGTCGGCCCTCGACATCATGAGCAAAAATGGTGACTGGCTGTCAGCACACGCGGGCCAAAAAGGCTTCTTACAAAATTGTAGCTTACCACTTTCTAGCACCACACTGTATATAAATTTTTGAAAAAAATTAAAAATTTATTTTTAAAATAATTTTATTTTATATGAAATCACATTGTATCACTATCTAGAACACAATAACACCTCTATATAAGGTGCAAGATAAAAAATGGGATCCATGAACTGTTGTTGTTGTTTTTCATAAACTATTCTCTCCATTTTTGGATCCAGGTTTGTTAGAAACATGTTGATATTATGAGTTTAATTTAAATATTTAGACAATATCGATTCGGAATAAATTTAAAGGTGGCAAGCTTTCGATAATATTAACCGTATATCCAATACGGTTAATATTTTATATATTATGTGGACACCCTGTAGGTATATCTACAGGGTGTCCACGAATTCAACAGTATTCTTAGTTCACGAAACTTATGGTAATTTGTGGAAAATGGAAAAGCAGATACAAAAAATTCAAGGCCGTACCCAGGGGGAGGGTCCAGGGGGTCCAGACCCCCCGAAATTTTAATCGTTTTTTGAAAACGATTAAAATTTCGAAAATACTTTGCACGTGACTTATAATATTAAAAAAAAAACAACAGCAGCAAAAACAACAACAACAACAAAAACAACATCACCTTCCATGATCATCATTTTCAGGTGTTAGTTCTGGCTCGGCTGTCAATGCTTCGGACCTCCCCCCCCGAAAAATCTAGGGTACGGCCCTGCATAATTTATTATTTACTGTGAAGAGAGGTTAATTTAAGCAATTTGACCAAAAGCCCATTTTCTAACTTTTTGTGCGGGGTTCTTTATTATTGGTTGATTCTTAAAATGAGAGATAAAATAAGTATAGGTACACATGATCTCTCCAATAATAAAATAGGTATAAAATAAAGCAATTTAATTAAATTATTACAATTAGTAATTAAAGATAATATTGGATATAATATATTTTTTTATTACTATAAATATGTATGACATTAATCGGGGGAAAGGGACACAGCAGAGTTCCAATATCCAGACATAGGTCAAAGTCTTGTCGAACCTTTTTTTTTTTTTTTTTTTTTTTTTTTTTTTTTTTTTTTTTTTTNTTTTGCTTAACGTCTCTTTAAAATCTTTTGGTCATTCGGGACGGTGCGGGTTTTACCCTCCATGCGCTGGAAACTTGCAAACCAGCTACCCACTACCCACATTGACCTCACCCAGCCTGGGTTTAGGCAGTAAAGTTAAAAAGCCAATAATTTTTCCTTGACAGGGTTTTAAAAATGACACTGGATAATGTTCATTATTACTGCATGGTCCTAAATACCCCAAACATACCCTAAATAAATAAATATAGTCCATATAAAAATATCTGTGCCCCGTGACTGGATCGGTTTATTTGGTTGTGACTTGGTAGATTTCCATTATTTACGAAACATTACAGTCATCAACACCGCCTTGAGCCGAATCTCGAATTTGTTGTTTGGTTTTTCTCGAACATCGACGAATTAAACTTCTGCTTCGAGGTTTTGCTGAACTGGTTGATGCAGGAGTATGATTTGGTGACCCTGTAACATCTGATGAAGATGATTTTGTTGATTCGGACGAATGAGGTGGGCAAGGACTTACTGAACGTCGCATACCTGAAAAAAATATATATTTTAGAAGTTCGTATTAGTTCCTCTATAGTTTCGTGGTACTACAGTTGTATGATCGGTCGGTGATGTAAACAGTAGGACGTGGCTTTAAACCCAGTCAACTTTTGGAATTTCATCCTCATGAATTTGATATATTTACCACTGTTGGAGGACAGGGAACCCCTTCCTTGTCCAGATTATCAATATCTAGTCCGGTGTCCTCAAGCCACCCCATATAAATATCCCTAATTAACCCCCCACCTTTTTCTATTCCTTCACGTTCCTACATTTTGTCCTTGTGTCTGTTTTGTTTTATTTCTTCGCTAATTTGACTATACTTTCTTTCATATCTCCTAATATTTTGATATATCCTCACAAGCCGCCTCATATAAATATCTCTGATTAACTCCCTCCATCTTTTGTCTACTTCTCTACATTCCTACTTCCTTATTTCTGTTTTATTTCTTTCCTAATTTGATTATACTTTCTTTCATAGTCTCCTAATATTATGGCATCATCTCACAAGCCGCCTCATATAAATATATCCCCGATTAACTCCCTCCATNTTATGCTGGCTTTGTGTGACGTTCCACTCTTCAAATGATTTTAGTAATTGTTTTTGTATTTCACTATATTTCTGGCTTAAACTTATCTTCATGGAATACTCACTGCCATCACTCAGAGCAGATTTAGAAATGCGGTCCGCTTTTTCGTTGCCAGGTATTCCCCGATGTCCGCGGACCCACAGTATTAATAATTTATTTTCTTTTTGTTTTATTTGTTTGTAATATTTTTTAATTTTGTTCACTATAAATATCATTCCGACTATTCCAAGTTGTTGGTCTCAGGGACGTTTCTGCACTTTTAGAATCAGTGGCTATTATTCTATTTTTATCGAAAATATTTTTCTCATTGATATATTTGAGGGCTTCGTATATCCCCAGAATTTCAACATACCACGAGCTCGTAGTTGTATGAATTTTGAAACCAAATTTCTCCTGCGTTGTCTCGTTAAATAATGAGCCAATGTTCTTTTGCTTGTCTACTGATCCATCAGTATAATATATAAAAATATCAGGCCTTTTTCCTTCCTTAAAATCGAGCAAATGTTGTACCAATCCTATCTCGGACTTACTAAATGTTTCACAGGGCCGTTCAGAGGAGGGGGGACAAAATGGACAAAATGTGCCGGGCCCGGACTCCTTAAGGGGCCCTGGCCCAGCGGATTTTTTTTTCTTCACTGATGATAAAAAAATATTTAAAACAAATACAACGTGCCAAAAAAAAAATACCACAAAAATGACAAATAATGTCAATTAATGTGCCTAATAGCCAGCCAGCGTATAGGGCACGTTGAATACACCAGTTCCCGTTAGATCACTGAAGTTAGCAGCATCCAGCGAGATTTTACCATATTGGTGTCCAAGTAGGTTCGTGCCCTCCTGATGCTGGCTATTTTTCCGGACAACCCAGGCTGGGTGAGGTCAATGTGTGTATCTGGTTTGCAAGTTTTTAGCGAACGGGTCGTGAAGCTCCCGTCTTGAATGACCAATAAATGTTGTGCCGAGTGCGTTTATCTGATTTTCAGAGTTTTTTAAAGCTTAGTGAGCACTGCCTTCTAATTGAAATTTCGGGAACTTGTTTATATTACTAAATGAAACTAAATTAGGGGGGGATGGCCGGTCTCCTGCTTCAACAGTTTTTACCATAGTAATATGAACCACCCTAGTCCCCATAGTTTATAAGACACCCTGTACAGAGTTACCCGTGTAGAAGCAGAACAATATTCTCGTCATGGCCTGAGTTGACGTCATGGAAGAAAAATACATTCCTGTGACCTACTTGAAAGACCCCAAAATGTGTTTCCAACCGACCAACCAATCATAGGTATTATTGTGAAATATATTTATGTGGAACTCTAACGCGTGTTAGCAATAAAATGAGTAAAAAACAATCTCACAAAAAACTATATTCTGTATTTCTGTGAATTACAGACCCCACTCAATTAAAATGGATATTATAGTGGCCCAGTCAATCAAACAATAGTAGCATCATCGTTTCCAATGGTGGCCAGATGGACGGTTGAAGTTCTAATTAAACTTAGAACTTCATCCATATATCATATCCGTATTGTCATATCATACATCTTTTCTTGGAAGCTAATAATTGACATGGGCCCACAGAACCATGTCAATCTCTACAATATAATTACATCAGTAGTACAATAACATAAGTACAAGCCAGATCGGTTTTGAACCTAATATTATTAATATATTTTGGCCATTCGATCTGGGCTTCTAATATCAGAATTCAGTTTTTGATATTCAATAAAATTTTGTAAATAAATCTCTTCCGCCTATTTCCTTTCCTTACCAAATGGCACTACAGCCCGGGGTGGGCCTTGTCATGTGGATCAGATGAGAGTGACACATGTGTAATGGAAGGAGTAATGTGGTGTTTTTTGGCTAGCCCCGCTACCAGTTTGGTTTTTCGGTGCAGCCTCCTTTTTGGTCATTGTTTCATATTGAAAATTGTAATTTTATTTTTCAGTAATAAAATATTTTATAATTCGACTATTTAAAAACTCTAAATTATTTGTTACTAGCTGATTACCCGAACTTCATTTCGAGAAGATGAGAGAAATATTAATAATAAATCTGACTCTTACATTAATAATCACATCACCGGGGTACATCAACCGTTTAAACGCGATCAGATCATACACATAGATTACATATTACATACACGTTTGTAGTTGAAGGCCGTTGAGTTTAGACTGGGTCTGCGACCCGGCCTAACCTTGCGCAGTCTTCAACATGCATTTTTTTTGGAACCTAACCCAATACCATTTGATCTGAACGAATACCACCAATGTGGGGTAACAATCGAAAGCGTAATCCATCTGAGGGGAAAACAAGGTATATTTATATATTACTAACCTAACCCAATACTACTCCCAACAGGTCCTACCCTACACACTTGGTGTTCAATTCTATTAAATTATATCGGCACTAACCGCTTTTGTACAAAAATTCAAGTCGTACAAAATTGTGCAAAAACTTGAATTTCAATACAAAAATCAGAAAATCGGCCGTAACTCGAAAACGGTTGGAGAGTTTTGATAATTTTCTGGGGTCCCAGTGTTTAGTTGGGGGGAAGGAGTCCATTCCTACCAATTGTTCATTATCTCTAATAGTATTCGGAAAATCGGCCGTTTGTAGAGTTCTGGATTCTGATTGTTTTACAGGGGTCCCAGTCTTTGGTTTGGGTGAGGGGGGTCCTTATCAATTGATCCATATATTTTTTTAATACTATTATATGATTTCCCATAATCAAAATCGGAAAATCGGCCGTACCTCGGCCGGCTGTAGTGTTCTGAAGTCTGAAAATTTTACTGGGGTCTCGGTTTATGTTTTTTTGGAGGGGGGGTCTATTCCCATCTTATATTTTATATCAATCACCGTTTCTAATAGTATTCTATGATTTCCCATACAAAAATCGAAAAATCGACCGTAACTCGAAAACGGTTGGAAAGTTTTTATAATTTTTCTGGGATCCAAGTCTTTGCTAGTCAGCCCTTTTTAAAACAGCACATTGAGACCTGCGATTTTTCTAAAAAAAAATATTCAAATCCTTTTGTACGTGAAGATAACCGGTTCAATTCACGTGCGCGGTTTTCAGTAGCGTTAGGAAAATTTTGGGGCTCCCCTTCAAATTTTTTCGGAGCCCTCCGAAAAGTGTGCAAAATATTATGTATCGAAGTTAGAGTATAGGAGGCCTTCAGAGGTTCAAATGCCCTTGAAATCATCAAACAAATTTAAGAACTCCCCGTTTAAGTATTTCTGGCGAAAGACTCCAAAAATATGTTTTTTTTTTTTTTTTGGGGGGGGGGGTATTTTTTGTACCCAGTAAAACGTAAAAATATCTGGTGAGAACATCACACGATTTTCCTTATTCATCCATACTAATATATAAATGCGAAAGTAACTCTGTCTGTCTGTCTGTATGTATGTATGTATGTTACGCTTACACGCTTAAACTTCTGAACCGATTTTGATGAAATTTGGTATGGAGATAGACTAAACTTTAGGAAAGGACATAGGCTACTTTTCATCGCGAAAAAAAGGGGTTGAAACTATAAACGGCCATGCCTCTAAGGCGCCAAGCGAAGCGGGCGTATCCTGCTAGTTTTTATATAATTTCCTAAAGTAATTATCAGCCAAAAATATATATCTTTTTTGGGTGGAATGGGGGGGGGNGGGGGGGGGGGGGTGAAGTATTGACAACCAACACAGGACTAACACCTAAAAATGATGATCATGGACAGTGATGTTTTTTTTTTTATTACTGATGTTATTATTATTGTTCTTATTGTTTATGTTAATGAATTTTTTGTTTTTGCTGATGTTGTTGTTAATGATGATGATGTTGATGATGTGTTTGTTGATGTTGTTTTTGTTGTTGTTGGTGATGTTGTTGTTATTATTGTTATTTTTGATGATGTTGTTATTGTGTTGCTTATGTTGTAGAATTTTGTTGTTGATGATGATGTTGTTATTGTTATTATTGTTATTTTTGATGATGTTGTTATTGTTTATGTTGTTGAATTTTGTTGTTGTTGTTGATGATGTTGTTATTGTTATTTTTGATGATGTTGTTATTGTTTATGTTGTTGAATTTTGTTGTTGTTGTTGATGATGTTGTTATTGTTATTATTGTTATTTTTGATGATGTTGTTATTGTTTATGTTGTTGAATTTTGTTGTTGTTGATGATGTTGTTGTTACTGATGATGATGCTGTTGTTATTGTTCTTATTTTTGTTGATGTTGTTATTGTTGTTGAATTTTTTTGTTGGTGATGATGTTGTTTTTAATGATGATGATGATCTTGTTGTTGTTGTTGATGATGATGTGTTTGTTGATTTTGTTTTTGTTGTTGTTGGTGGTGATGTTGTGTTATTATTGATATTTTTGATGATGTTGTTATTGTTGTTGAATTTTTTGTTGTTGTTGTTATTATTCTTATTGTTGATGATGTTGTTGTTGGTGGGGGTATGTTGTTTTCGTTGTTGGTGGAGGTGATGATTAGTTACATATTTTAATATATTACATGGACCCCCCCGGGGTCCAGACTCCACCAGACAGCCTTGACCTAAGTTGTATTTTTCAATTTCTACCTAAGTTGTATTTTTCAATTTCTTGTATGAAATTGATATGAGTTTAAAGTTCTAGCTATTACCATTCTCATTTTAAGCAGGATATGCTAAAACCGATAAAAAGCGACATAAAACCGCCCACGCTTTATTAGATATACACCAAAATATTATTTTGCCGTTTATGACATACATACAAAATTTCAATTCTCTGGCACTTGCTGTTCTTGAGATAACTTGTTCACAGGCAGACACACATCTACTCACACTGAAACACGAGACTTGGGCTCTGGGGACCCCGAAACGTGTTTTGGTATTGAAAACTCGACATGGAAAATTTCAGCCCATAACAATACTTTCCTTTTTATAGGATAAGGAAAGTAAAAAAAATATAATTCTTTGTTTTATTATGTCACAATGTTTGTGAGCATCATAGCATTACAAGGTATTTTCAATGTTCACTCCAATATCAATAATAAGCCTGAACTATATACAATTTTTACCTTATAATGCTAACACTTGTCGCTATAACCATAGCTACTAAAAAATGTCCTTGGAAACTGAATATATTACCCACAAACACAACCAGACCAAGTAGAAAATTCGAAAAAAAAAAAAAAAAAAAAAAAAAAAAAAAANTTTTTTTTTTTTTTTTTTTTTTTTTTTTTTTTTTTTTTTTTTTTTTTTTTTTGTCAAATGTATCACACAAACATGCTGGACTACGTTGCAATGCTATGAAGCTCGAAAATATCGTATATCATCCACGCGCGCCCTAGATATCTAATGAAAAACAAATTATTGAGCAAAGCAGTATTTACTAGTACCATCTAACAGGTGCAATCATTATTCTATTGTACTTTGACTAGCAAAGTAATAACTAACACTACATAAGAGTTGTATGGTAGAGCAAGGAAATTATTGTTAAATAAAAAATAAAAAAATCAATCTATACATTTTTCATCATGAGATTCCCCATGAGAGTTAGTTCCATTGTCTCTATGATATTCTATCTAACAGTCNGAACACTTGCACTAAGCCTCATAAGGACATTTTTTTGTTAATTCCAGCAAAACGGCAAGGGAGGTTTTACTCTCACATATAAAAATAGGGTGTATGGCTGTCCCTCAAAAGTCAATAGACTGCATGGATTTACCTTAACAACATGGTTCCCAGCAACAATTTCCACATCACAAAATTTTCCATTTGCTCTCAAGCTATTCAAATTGTTTAATAACTTATTACAATAATTTTTATTTACAAAATGTTTATCAGAACTGCCATTGTTGTTGTTGTTACAAATAGGAACTAAACTTTCAATAGAACACCTTTTCATTCTTGCAAGGGAAAGAGAAGTTTTTAAAGGTGGCATAGTGGAAGTTAGAATTTCAAATTAAATGTTTAGGAAGAATGGGGAGTGGAGAACCATTTTTCAGATCTGAAAAGGGATTAAAAATATGAGATTAATAGGACAGATAAAATACTGTTTGCAGTCAATTATAAAATGTAGAAAAAGAGCTTTGTCGTACTTAATTGACAGAACGAAGCGAGGTTACTTTTAACACCACAATAACTCTCGAATGACTTGTGACTTGCCCGATTCGAATGTTGGCAAGGACATTTATAGAATTAGATTATTAGTTTTTGGGACATATTGGGCCACCTGAGCCCAAATGGCAGCCCAATAGCAAATATTTTTATCGTGTCTAAAGCATTGCATAGTTATTCAATTTAAGGGGTACCTACAGGTTCATAGAATTAGCTGATTAGTTTCTAGGACATATTAGCAGCCCATTATCAAACCCTAATAGCAAATAGCAGCCCATTATCAAACCCTAATAGCAAATATTTTTCCTGTATAAAGCATTGCATAGTTATTCAATTTAAGGGCTACCTACAGAAATACGTACACACACTTCAACTTATAGTGTTTATAAATTATTCTCCATCTCTCTTTCTTCACAGTCATCGATATCAAATTATATTTTGATTTCCTTCTTTAAGGAAATTTTCATTTCCAGATCTTTAAAACTCTACGGTGTTCACAGTAACTTCTACTATGAACACTTTAAAAGTTAAAATAGATCTCACGATAATGGACTGCTAAAATTTTTAGAATATTCTATTTTCAAATATAGTTTTAAAATTTCTTCCACAGGAACTTCTACTATGAACAATTTAAAAGTTAAAATAGATCTCACGATAATGGAATGTTAAAATTTTTGGACTTTGGTCTTTTCAAATATAATTTTAAGATTTTTTCTAAATATTTTAAAATGAGAAATATATTGTCATACATACGCCTAGCTGCCCACAAATACAATACCATCAATCTATTGAACAATCGCAGACATTTTCTTGACCATGCAATTGATTTCTGACCTTAATATTTGACCAGATACAAAAGATGGCTATATATCGATTGGAATTGAATGGTGAATGTACAAATCTAAATTATCATCTATTATAACATTTGATAGATGACTAATAAAAAAACACTTTCAGATTTCATGAGATTTTTAAAATTCCATGACTGGAGGATGCTCACCTGGCCATAACAAGTAGAATAAGATACCTATTTGTTCATTCAAGCTATCTTATAAAGACGAGATTACGACAAAATGTAGGTAGGTACTCACAAAATTTGTAGTCACAAATGTTTTTCTTTGTTTGCAGATATAATTTTCATAATCTAAAGCAGGTTGTGTTTAAAAAATAAAACACTTTTTTCAAAATTAAGAATAAAAAAAATTATTAGCAGTCTGTTAATAAATAAAGGGAAATATGAAATAAGAAGGTAAGCAGGTAGGTATCTTTTAAGCTTTTACCTATCAAAATGTTTGATAAAATAATTTGTTTATTTGATAAGAAAGTGGAAAACAGCTGATAACATATTAAAAAGGGAATTTCCCACTATGATTTTTTCCCACTATTTGAATAAAAATAGTTAACGCATAAGACTCCCGGGAGAAATTAAGAGTACCAATTTTTTTATTTTCCTAGGAAAATTCAATTTCTGAGGCCCGATCCTACCACGACATGTTTTCAGAGAGTTTCATCTAACACTGTGTCAACACCTGTGTTATTACTATACCCAAACCCAAGTGTTTCAAAACTCGGCTTTCGGTAGGACCGGACCTTAGTGAGGCATTGCAATAAAAACGTAACCTAACCTTTCAGTCTGGGAAAACACTTGAAACTTTCCCTTTTATTTGTTGGTATGAAAAATTTCTAAAAGTTATTACGGGGATGTCCTTCCCTTCCCTCTCCCTCTAAAAATTTGAATTTTCTATGGCAACCCTTCATTTCTACTCGGATTCGAAAAGAAATAGAACGAATTGATTGACTCTGGAGTAGGTACCAACATCTGTTGTATTTAAAATTAATAAATTTTGAAACCGACCCAATTATATCAGTTGATTAAGTATGGGGACTTTGTGTGGATTTTTCTTAAATGAAAATTAATTATATCTATCATTGTCACAACGTTTCTTACGGCTTGGAAGTTTGAATTAAGTTATACTTTTATTATTATTAATTTATTGTGGTGGCGGACTTTTGGAATTCCAAGTGCTACGTCCTCTAGTTAGGACTATTGCACAAGGTAGTCTTAATAAATATAGGTATGAGGACAAACGTCCATACTTCCAACGTATCGAAGTTAGTACACAGTACATCAAACATCAAGTTGAAAAGAATAGAAGTCTCCTTACTTTTTTTTTAAAAAAAATGAGGTTATTGAGGGGAAAATTCGATCAATTTTATGGGTCCGACTTAGGGGAGAACCGTAGGGTCCTCGAGCAAGGGAAAAATCCCACGTTCAAAATATTTTTCCCGTTTGGGAAAAAAAAATTTGCTCAAGCAATAAAGGCATGGCCGNATCGCTCATAGTAATCTACAAAGTAAACCATCGCTCATAGTAATCTACAAAGTAAACTATCGTGGGATTTTTCCCGCGATGTGTCAAGCCGCACGCGACAAAAATCCCACAACTTGGGACCTTACGGTTCTCCCCGGAGTCATACCCCAATTTTATTGTGAGGGGTCAATGATCTTATTTTCTTCATCAAAGGGAAAAATTCCTTCAATAGAAATAAATCCCTTTGACTGAATATTGTGAATGACGTCATAGAAATAAAGTATTCTTTGTCTCCTCTTAATTTTTTCTTTTCGAAAAACTCTCAAAGTTCACAGTAGACAATAGGTAGGTATTTTTTATTTATGAGTAGGTACTACCTAACAACTAGCAAATAACAATACCTGCACAGGTAGGTAAACTTATACCTAGATATTATACAAGTTGACTTGAAAATGAATAGATGGACGTAAAAATGTAACTTGTACAATGGAACTGTAGTCTACAGTCCATTCGTACTTTTTAAATCTTATGAAACATTTTTCGTCGATGTCTAGGGAAAAATGTAATTCTTCCTTATCTGAGAAAAAATTCTTACGCTACCAGAGTGTCAATGAGAGGTTATTGAAACTGAGCTAGCGTACCTCCAAAATCACATTAGTGTATCCAATAGGTACTAATTTACTATATCCCAAATGTAACTACCTACCAATGTCGATTAATTTCAGGCCCGTATCCAGGATTTTATTTAGGGTATCCCTGTAACCAGGCCCGTATCCAGGATTTCATTTTAAGTATCTCTGTAATCAGGCCCGTATCCATGATTTAACCCTAGGATTGGAAAGCTCTATTCAGTTACGTGCATTGCCAAGGGGGGGGGGGTACAAAGTACCCGCAAACAAAATAAAGGATAAAATGATTTTTTTTATTACAATATGTCGTTATTACTTTATTATAAACTAAAAAAATATAAAAATCTTCTCAAAACGGGATACTATGTCAAGTAACATATTAATAACAAATTAAACAACTGACTACGTTTTCACTTGACTGAAATTCATTTCAGTCAAGTGAAAACGTAGTCAGTTGTTTAATTTGTTATTAAAAAATATAAACTGAATCAATTATTATCTTATTATCTTACATAAAAATAAAATTAAATCCCAGGAATAAAATAATGTAAATGAAAATAAAAAAAAAAAAAATCGCTAGACCCTAGGAAATCTATTCTGAACCAGAACTTTGTCCTTCCTGACATCCCACACAGACAAATGTCTTTTGACAGTGTTTACACACACTTATTTCTTGCACGTGGTACATAATTAGACAATTTAGACATTTTAGACAATTTATGGTAGCTTTTAATGGTAGTTTTAGGCAATCAATGTATTGGTTACATGCATTACCCGCGCCCAAAGTTTGGCTTCAATATCATCCCTTAGAAGGCTTAGAACATACATATTTTTATATACTATGATGGAAAATATTTTTTGTGACAATTATTAAAGGTCTCATTGAAATAAGTATCATAAATTTATTACTATAAGTTTTAGCAATGCTAGGGTTAATTTTTTGGCAATGCTAGGGTTAATTTCGGGGGGTCATGTAAAGGCAGTTTTACCATATAGGGATTATAGGAAAAATTGAACCTTGAACCTTTTCAAAAAGTTGGGGGGGGGAGGCAGTTGAACCCTACCCTGGATACGGGCCTGATTAGTTTGTTGGAAAATAGAAGAAGAAAAAAATCACAAGGTCATCTAAAGCAAATAAAAACTAATCTGAATCTGGGACAGAATTTTCTTCTATCCTTTCTTTGAGAATGCTTTTGATCCTACTCTAGCGCAATATAGGTACGCGAGAAATTTTATTGTAAATACATAATGGATAAATTTCAACAGGCGCCTTAATAATAAATAACAATCTGTGCTTTTCCAATCTTTGGGAACAAAAATAGAAACAAAATAAAAGCAGAGACATTGTTGGTATCTTATTAATTAATTGTATTAATAATTAATTATATTAATTATCTATTGAAGATTAAAAGTATTATAAGAAAATATTGTCTCAAGAAGAAGAAATAAAAGCGTTTCAATTAAATATCAACCATTTTTCCTGCACCACAATAATTTGTAAGATTTGTGGATCGGCCTTACTGTCCTTGAGTTCTATATTTTTTTCATGTGGTGTTCGATGTCCATTCCATTGTGGTATCTGAGACAATGAAGCAATTGATGTTGTGTTCAAACAATTACCATCCTCTTAGGACGATTTTAAATCCACATTTGTTTTTCGCCTAGCACTAGTCCTTCAAAATCCTCAAATAAACTGACCAGAATTGAACCATTGATATTTTTGGTATCCGATTTTCAAAAACTGAAGAAAATGTAATCCCCCAAGTGCATACCATCCAGCCTCACTCACGTTTGTCTTTTTAAGAATTTTTCACCATTCTGCCAAATGTCCATATGATGTTCCGCTGTCTGTCCACAATAGTGTATGCTGTAGTGTTAGGTTCCGCCCACCTTGACCGCAGAGATCGAGCCTTCTTAGATCAAACCTATCCAGCTCTTTTGAAAATGTTGGTCTGAGAAAACTCGAACTCTGTGGTCGAAGTGGGCGGGACAACCATCTTGTTAGAACACTATTTTTTTAGTAAATTGCTTATTTGGGATCATAAAAACTTATTTATAAGCATTTTTACCTACCATTTCGGTGCGGCCGCAAAGGGTCCATGTCAAATGTTCCACCCTGCAATTCGTGAACGGTAGATCCTAGAGAGCTCTGGTTTTCTGTAATGAACTCGTATTAACGAGACCTTTAAAACAAGGTGTCACTTGATATACCTTCCCATTTAAGATTTTGAAGCCAGTCGGTGCCCAGCCGAAACGACTACCCGAGGCCAAAAATTTTTTAGTCTCAAATTAATCCCCCTAAAATCTAAGGGATACTTTTTTTTTGCGTTTTTTTTATATTTTCAGCCATTCTCGAGATACGGGGGGTGTGGGTGAGACTTTATGGACACCCTGTATATACATAATTTTTTATATATTTTTGAAAATCAACACTGTCTTTTTTTAAGTATTTTAATTCTAAAATAAAAATATTATAAAATAATAAACAAAAAATTCAGTCACTGAAATATACTTGGAGTGATTTGGATAATATGTTTTCAGTAGCAGTCTGCATCCCATGCGTGATTGTAGCCTTTGATTTGGTGAATCTGAAAATAGGAATAAAGGACTTTAGTTGTGTTACGTGGAACCAAGATATAACGATAAAGATAAAAGACATTGTACATGAAATAGCTACGCGAAAGGAAATACCTATGTGGACGAAACTTCGACATGGTTATGACTCAATGCTATATCATCGTTGTGAAAACCATAAATAGCAATGTCCTCTCATGTTTTTCCTTAAAGAAGATGGACTTTATCCAATTAAGTCTGAACATATTGCCAAGGAATAGAAAGAGGTACATCTCCTAAGGTAGACTGATTAGTGAGTAGTGAACAGGCTCACCGAGAGAAGGGGGGATCCCCTAGGGCCCAGGAATATTGGAGGGGCCCGAAAGAATGTCGATTTTCAGTGAATTATGTTTTTTTAAACTTTTACCACTTCGATTACCTAGTTTATACAGTTTAAAACTTGATTGATTTGATTCATTGAATATGATTTATCTATACTTATTTACTTATAAAACGCAAAGCCCAGTTGGTATACTGACTGACTGATAATCAACGTAGCTCCACGATGGCTAAACGTAGGGACTTTAAATTTAGCACACAGGTCCCTTTTAGTATGTAGGTGCGTAATAAGAAAGGAAAAAAAAATAAAGTTCAAGTGGGAGCAAGTTACCGCCAAAAATGACGCTATTTAGCGGGTCTTTTTGCAATCTTTTTCATCAATGAGCTTATAAATCATATTTTTAGGATAAGAATTGTCCGATAAGGTGTTATAAATTCCATTTATGAGTTCTTTGTGATACGATGGATCTGATAGATTGAGTGTTCGCACAATTTAATTTATAAGAATAGGGCTGGTTGCTATGAAAATTTAAAATCCTTCCTGAACTTGTGGGTTTTTGATAATGGCACGTATTGATTGATCCATCAGAGTTCTTTATTATTTTTACATCAAGGAAAGGGATCTCTTTGTTATTTTCTTCTTCTACTAAGGTGAATTGTATGTCCGGATGATACGAGTTAAAGATCTGAAGGATGTTATCAATTTTATCTGATTTCTCGGAGAGAAGCGTATCATCGACATATTTTACTGCAAATTGAGTATCACTGCCAATTTTAAGGAGTACATCATCGAAAAGTGCATCGAGGACTAAATCAGCGACTATGGGCGAGAGTGGAGAGCCCATAGCAAGTGTAAATTTCAGAGTTGAAGGAAAAATAAGCCGTGGTCAAACAAAATTGGAGGATATCTTTGAACAAAGTTTTTTCTTTGATCGAGCACAACAAAAGTAAACGTACGCTCACTTCTATTCTGAACATCATAGAGTCAACACTGGCCTGAGGATGATAGCCTGAGTGCTATTGAAAGCTCGCCCTAGTAATTTCAATTAGGATCGATATTGTCTTTTTTTGTAAATATTTTTTATTATTTTACGATTCTTTTTATAAATATTTTTATTATTATTAAGTAAGTATGCGTTTGTATCTATGCGATCACCTTTAATATACCTCCCATGTTCAATAAAGATCTACGTTTATCGTTTGGTCGCCCACCTCAAGAACCCAAATATAATATAATTAAGTTTGTTTTTATTTTGGTATTGACATTGAATTCTGTCTTCCGTACACCCAGCATTGTTTACGTTTGATTCATCAGCTGGTATCTATCTATCTTCTTTGTTTACATTTAAAAAAAATAAAAAAATCGTAAAATAATAAATAATTTAAATATTTAGACAATATCGATTCGGATTAAATATGAATTGCCACCTTCATAGTACTCACACTATCATCGTCAGGTCGATGTTGACTCTACGATGTTCAGAGTCGATTGAAGTCGTCCTTAGTATTTATTTCGAATCACATTTAACGAGAGTAGATTCAACATCGGCCTGACGATGATAGTCTGAGTACTATCGACAGCTTGCCACCCTTATATTTAATCCGAATCGATATATTGTCTAAATATTTAAATTTAGATTCTTTGTTTATTTTGATTTGAATAAATATCTACGTTTATAATTTTCAATAATGAACGTTAGAAATCCACGAATAAAAGTATCCTTGCGTACGCCCATGTGTAATACCCACTAGAACAGGAGTGTTGATGAAATTTGGTATGAAGATCCCATTTGTGGTCTAATTGTGCCCTGAAAATTTTCGCCATTATCAGCCACTTTTTTTAGAGTGACTGACAAAGCTATTCGGGGTATTACTAATATACCGACATTACCAACAACAGTATATTTTGTAATAAGATATGACTGACCTGTTGCACAGCTTTGGCACCAGGGGGTGGTGATTTCTGATATACAATGGTGGTAGTTTTATCCATGAGAGGTCTTGTTCCAGCTTGGGGATCTACTTCTTTGACAATTGTTGATACAATCGGAATGTCTTTGTTCGGATGAATTGCACAATTCTTATTTTGAACCTTCATTCCACTAATAGGAGATTTGGATACTTTATTTAGTGGAGCGAAGACACCAAATTTGGGTTCACAGTAGAAATATCTGCAAAACAAAAGAAATAAATAGAAAAATGAGAGTCGATCAAGGCAGAGTTTATAAGACAATCCTGTTGTGATTTTTTTTATTGTTTTTTACTAAAAGTCATTTTACTAAAAGTATACCGAAGGCGTAATTTCTTCCAATCCATATATGACTTGCTAACTTTCCATGAGGAAAAGTAAATCATACTTGAGATTGTAAGAAGTTACTTGAGGGTGACATCCTCACGGGCCGAGTCCACTTGAGCTGATGGTGTAAAATAACGCAGAAAGCAACTCTTTAATATCATTATGTTTATAACTCTTGGGTTACTGACGTAATTATATTGCAGTGATTGTCATGGTTCTGGGGGCCCATGTCAATTATCAGCCTCCAAGAACGGATGTATGATGACAATTAAAAACACAAACAGTATACTATAACTTATCTAGAGCTGCTGTGTCATCTGGCTACCATCGGACACGATGACGCCACTATTGAGTTGAATTGAAAATTCATTGTAATAAGGCGTATTAGCCTCCATTCGCTGGAAACTTACCCACATGGATCTCGCCCAGCCTGGGTTGGGCCAGGAATCACGAGGGCTCAAACCTGGTTTGTCATAGTAATCTACAAAGTAAACCATCGCTCATAGTAATCTACAAAGTAAACTATCGCTCATAGTAATCTACAAAGTAAACCATCGCTCATAGTAATCTACAAAGTAAACCATCGCTCATAGTAATCTACAAAGTAAACCATTGCTCATAGTAATCTACAAAGTAAACCATCGCTCATAGTAATCTACAAAGTAAACCATCGCTCATAGTAATCTACAAAGTAAACCATCGCTGGAGGAACAGGCATATTAAAACGTGCAATTTAATCTGACTCCAGGTTAACTTTAGGGGTGATTACTGATCAAAATAATATTTACAAAGAAAGTCAATGCATGTTTGTAAAAACTTTTTGCAGCTTTGTACCAATGTAAGATTTTAAAAAAAACTAGAAAACAGGTTTTGTAGTATTTTTCCTTAACATACCCCTGGGAACATACTCACCAGAATCAGAGTTTAAAGGAACACACGACGTCTGACAAGGGTCCATCATGCGCGGATATAGGGGAGCGCCCCCCCAGTTTTTTTTAGCGGGCGGTGTTTCTCAAATTTTATTATACTTAATCACGTATTAAATTTTTTTAAAAAAATCAAATAAATGGTGATCCGCTGTGTCTTTTATCCCATTGAGAGGAGGAGGGGTAGGGGCCCCTAAATAATTCCCAATCCTGAGACTAAATATTAGAAGTCCGTAAATAAAAAATTGTCAAAAATTCTGTCATCCGTCATGGCACTTTTTTTCGTCATCACGCTTATAAAATCGCTTATCACCCTTATGAAAGTTATTTGTGGTAAGCTCTACAGCTTTTAACAAATTAGGTATCGTACCTCGATAAACATTGCATTAAAAAGTACTGCCCAGGACTCGAACCTCCGCTCTTTTGATTACAAGTCCCTTCCCTCCAAATTTTCTATTATATTGTGCCCCCCCAAACAAGAGGGCTATATCCGCGCATGGGGTCCATATTTCAGGGGTCAAATAGTTACCTAACTCCTTCAACTGATCCGTCATTCTTCCCAAGTGGATCATCCAATTCAACACCACACCATTCCCCATCAGCAAATTATGTGTCTCCTTTATATTTGAGAACGCCTGATTTGGATCCCTGACTGCTGCTGATTATAACTCTGTCCCGACACCTAACAAGGGTCCATATTTCAGAGGCCAAATAGTTACCTAACTCCTTCAACTGATCCATCATTCTTCCCAAGTGGATCATCCAATTCAACACCACACCATTCCCCATCAGCAAAATATGTGTCTCCTTTATATTTGAGAACTCCTGACTTGGATCCTTGACTGCTTCTGATTATAACTCTGTCACCAACTTTAATCTCCTCTGGAAAATAAAAACAAAATTTGCATAAAAAAAAAAATTACACATTCTCACATATGTCCGGAACAGTCGCCTCAAAAGATCGTACTCATTCGAATTTTCCTGGCCGATGATGCAACAAGTTGTAAACACCTTTCTCAATATCAAAGAAAGAAAACCTTTAGGACACTTGGTAGAACTATCAAATACAAGAAATGAAAATTATAAACAAAACTTGATTTTATCAAAGAAAGAAAACCTTTAGGACACTTGGTAGAACTATCAAATACAAGAAATGAAAATTATAAAGAAAACTTGACTTTATCAAAGAAAGAAAACCTTTAGGGCACTTGGTAGAACTATCAAATACAAGAAATGGAAATTATAAAGAAAACTTGACTTTATCAAAGAAAGAAAACCTTTAGGGCACTTGGTAGAACTATCAAATACAAGAGATGAAAATTATTAAAAAACACTTGACTTTGAATCTACCAACACTTATGTTCTACAATTTTAATATATTATTCGATACGCCTATAGTTCGGATTTTACTCCATTATCAAGAATCAAATTCTTGATAATCGAGTAAAATCCCAAATACGCGTATCGAATGATATATTAAAATTGTAGAACTTAAAGTCAAGTAGGGTTGCCACCTCGGTCGCGCCGCTCGCCTGGCAATTTATCGATGCCGGGGGGGGGAGGGTACAGGTATTCGTGAAAAGCGGGAAATACAAAAATGTTCGGGTTTTTATGCTTGATGTATATTTAGAAAATATTTTTCATTTGTCATCGTTTTCCGTAGAAGTGACTCTTGTTCTGGTCGGTTCAAAAAAAGAGCAAATTCTTCGCGGAAATCATGTGAAAATTCTATTTTGTCAGAAGCTCTGCCTTCACCAGGTCGACTCTCATGCGATTTCTCAAATCGGTCCAAACATTCTTCATCACTGAAAACACTTTTTCCACGTACGGCATTGCTGATGGGTATAGATAATTTTTTTCCAACAATTAACGGCAATTGAACAAATCCGTCAGAACTTTCAAAAAATTTCACCCATTTGATATCGACAGGGAGGTCGCTTTGTTTGATTTTTGGGATAATCTTCGTCAAAGAAATGAGTTCGTCGTAAAGAGCGTCTTCGTCAACATCAAGATTCACGAAGAAATAGTTTCCGGTCTACAATTTCGTCTTCAGGATTCAAAAATGGCCGCCCAGCAATTTTTTATTGGCCGGCGGCCCGTCGGTCACTAACTAGGTCCTGCACTGCTGGGCGAGGCCCGTGCAGCTGGCAATCCTAAAGTCAAGTGTTTTTTTAATCATTTCCATTTCTTTTTCCATGCCAGTTGCAATACTGCGAGCGATTACTGTCCAATAGGGGTGATGCAGTGACTTGTGTCTCGGTGTCTTCTTTTCTCCTCATGACTTGGGTGATTGTGTATTCAATCCGGGGCTATGGAGCTGTAAAAATAATGTTCGACCCCGACTCCCTCTGTCAAAAATTAGGAAAACTCCAACTCCGCACCCTTAATAAATCCGTTCAGTAGTGCCAGAGATTACCTCCTATATACAAACAATTTTCACATCTTTATAATATAAGTCTAGACTAGCACAGATTGTCCAGCATAAGACAGGCGCCATAGTCTGAGTCTTCGGCCCTATATTTTTATCTGAAAGTTTCTTTTGACTTACTAGTGGCCTTTCCAGAAGATTTGTTGGCAGAATGTTGATGATTAGGGTTTTGATGGTTATGATCGAAATCCTTTGATGGACTGCTACAATAGATGTCTTGACGATATCCACTAGAATGTCTCGTAGGAGATTCTCTTCCACTATAAGATATTGGTATATAAGTTGTATTGATGCCTCCAGAACTTTTTCTACCAGAAAAACTATCATCAGAAGATTTCCTTGAATATAGCCCACTGTTACCACCATCTGTTTTTGAGAATAATCCTCCATCAGGAGATTTTCTTGAAGAATCAAATGAAGATTTTTTAAATGGACTATAAGAACGTCCTTCGTCTAAAGAAGAATTTCTCGAACTTGATCGATCGGTCAAATGAGCATATGGTGATCGCGTCAGACGATGCAGTCGCGAGAAGATACCGTGTTTGGGTTCACATTGAAAATATCGAAAACCTCCAACTGTACCATCATTTTTACCAACTGCTTCGTCCAAAACTATGCCTGAAAAAAGATCGTAAATTTGAGGAATTCAACAAGGGAAAAATTATTTTTATAAATATTATTTCCTTGTAACGGGGTGAAATAGTTGTGTAAACCATAATTTTAAAGTATTTAAAACCACGACGTTCAGCGTCCATACATTTGCGCATCTGGGGCAACTACAACCTATTGAGTACAAATTGGAAATTTGAATTTGATTCCCATTATGTTTATTTCTTGAGGAAACAAAGACAAATTGGGCATGATTGACTGACTTAACAAAGATTTTTGATTTTAAAAAATAACATTAGGCGTAATTTGAAGATAGAAAATAATGTATTTCGATACGAGAAAATACCCATAATTTTATTAATCAGAAAAATAGTGTCACGTGTTGTATATAGTTTTTGGTACCAGACAGATACTATTAATTTTTTTTGGAGAAAGTTACGAACTTAAAATGTGGTTTAATATAATTCAAAATGTCTTGAACTATTTGAATATATTGAACTGAAGCAGACATAGTTGTACCAACATGAAAAAAGGCCAGTGTAATTTTGTTTATTTTATCAATATAAGCGTTAAGATGAACGCCCCCCCCAGAGAGGTTAGGAAATGTTTTGATCGGCCATGCCTCGATTAAACT
>CM022882.1:4236029-4246868 GCA_012654025.1 Pachypsylla venusta | reverse complement strand
ATATATAATTCATACAACTGCTAGTAGGTATATGTTAGATATGAAATATGGCTGCCAAGTAGGTCATAGTAGCGGTATAGAGTATTATTCTAATCGGGGCTTCATGGTGGCCATTTTAAGTGAGTGAAATATATAATTCATACAACTGCTAGTAGGTATATATTAGATATGAAATATGGCTGCCAAGTAGGTAATAGTAGCGGTATAGAGTATTGTTCTAATCGGGGCCTCATGGTGGCCATTTTAAGTGAGTGAAAAATATAATTCATACAACTGCTAGTAGGTATATGTTAGATATGAAATATGGCTGCCAAGTAGGTCATAGTAGCGGTATAGAGTATTGTTCTAATCGGGGCCTCATGGTGGCCATTTTAAGTGAGTGAAATATATAATTCATTCAACTGCTAGTAGGTATATGTTAGATATGAAATATGGCTGCCAAGTAGGTCATAGTAGCGGTATAGAGTATTGTTCTAATCGGGGCCTCATGGTGGCCATTTTAAGTGAGTGAGATCTATAATTCATACAACTGCTAGTAGGTATATGTTAGATATGAAATATGGCTGCCAAGTAGGTCATAGTAGCGGTATAGAGTATTGTTCTAATCGGGTCCTCATGGTGGCCATTTTAAGTGAGTGAAATATATAATTCATACAACTGCTAGTAGGTATATGTTAGATATGAAATATGGCTGCCAAATAGGTCATAGTAGCGGTATAGAGTATTGTTCTAATCGGGGCCTCATGGTGGCCATTTTGAGTGAGTAAAATATATAATTCATACAGTAGGTATATGTTTTTTAATTAACAAAGAAGGTAAATGATAAAGCTCATGAATATAATAACACAGATCGCGAATTAACTGCATGTAAACTAATGGTGTTGTAGATTCAGATTTGGAAAAATGGTAGAAAAAGTTATCAGGTTAACAAAAAAAAGTTTGATGGTCCTAGGCTCGAACTATGATCAGGTTAACAAAAAAAGTTTGATGGTCCTAGGCTCGAACTATGATCAGGTTACCAAAAAAAGTTTGATGGTCCCTAGGATCGAACTATGATCAGGTTAACAAAAAAAGTTTGATGGTCCTAGGCTCGAACTATGATCAGGTTAACAAAGAAAGTTTGATGGCCCTGGGCTCGAACTATGATCAGGTTACCAAAAAAAGTTTGATGGTCCTAGGCTCGAACTATGATCAGGTGTTGAAAACACAATTCTTAAGGTTGAAAACATAACTCTCAAAGTTGAAAACAACTCTCAATGTTGAAAACATAACTCTCAATGTTGAAAACATAACTCTCAATAACTCTCAATGTTGAAAACATAACTCTCAATAACTCTCAATGTTGAAAACATAACTCTCAAAGTTGAAAAAATAACTATCAATGTTGAAAAAATAACTCTCAGTGTTGAAAATATAACTCTCAAGGTTGAAAACATAACTCTCAATGTTGAAAACACAACTCTCAAAACTCAGTACAGCTTATAACTAATTTTCTTGCATAACTAATACATTTCCTTTAGTCAATCATAATCAATATACTTATAAAACTCAAAGCCCAGTTACTATTCTGACAGCTCCCATGGCTCAGTGATCACTGCACTAGTCTTGCACTCGGTAGACCCAGGTTCGAATCCTGGCGGGGGCAAATAGTTGTCACTGTGGTTTGGATGTTTTCGGGGCCCATTCAGCCTCGTGAGGACAATGAGTAGCTATGGAGATAAGTGCACAGAGCGATCCGGTGCCAAACATTGTAGGTAAAATAGAATAATTCAAAGGAATTGGATAATGATTGATATTGGGAAAATCCTACAATGCTGCAGTGAGCACCAAAGTTGTGACATAATAACACAAAGAAACAACATTGTAGGTAAAATAGAAAAATTGGATAATGATTGATATTGGGAAAATCCTACAATGCTGCAGTGAGCACCAAAGTTGTGACATAATAACACAAAGAAACAGCATTGTAGGTAAAATAGAAAAATTCAAAGGAATTGGATAATGATTGATATTGGGAAAATCCCACAATGCTGCAGTGAGCACCAAAGTTGTGACATAATAACACAAAGAAACAGAATATTCTGACTAATCAACGTAGCTCCAGGCTTAACGAGGGTGAAACGTAGAAAGATATTGTTTGTTTGTTTTTTTCACAGTTTTCTTTTAGTATGTAGGTTATCGAGAGATGTCGTGAAACAAATAGATAAACAACAGACGTTTAAAGAGAATTATTGTAATGTTAAATTTCTATATTTTTTTTTAATTTGGCTTAACGTCTTTTTAACATCTAATGGTCATTCAAGACGGGGGTTTTACCCTCCACCGAATGGAGGGAAAAACAGCTACCCACAGTAACCTCACCCAACCTGGGTTGGGCCGGAAAAAAGAGCCAGCATTACGAGGGCGCGAACCCAAGCAGTCGCCCATTCACGCCCGACGTTGCTTAACTTCAGTGATCTGACGGGAACTGGTGTATTCAACGTGGTATGATCGTTAGCTAAATTTCTATTTGCAGTTCTGTGAACTATAGACCTCACTCAAATAATCGCTGGCCATTCGAGCCCGAGAAGCCGAAAAAAACATTCCAATTCCATTCACATAAATAATGAATATCCATATAAACTTTCTTAGGAACAAACCGAGAGACAAACGGGCGTTTAAAAAAAAACTGTTCTGTTAAAGCTAGACCTTATTTCGTTCGGCCCATTCAATAAGACGTCCATCTACAACAGGGGTTCCCAAACTTTTTGGTACCGCGTCTCCCTTTCTTGAAATGAAAGCCTCCCACGCCCCTCTCCCCTTTACATTATAAATTATGAAAGGGTATGGGTGTTGCTGAATGCTATCTCATTCAAAACGCTAATGTGTTGCTGAATGCTATCACATTCAAAACGTTAATGTGGTGCTGAATGTTATCTCATTTAAAACGGTAATGTGTTGCTGAATGCTATCTGATTCAAAACGGTAATGTGTTGCTGAATGCTACCTCATTCAAAACGGTAATGTGTTGCTGAATGCTACCTCATTCAAAACGGTAATGTGTTGCTGAATGCTATCTCATTCAAATTTTCTAAACATCATGTTCAATAAAAATACCTTTGTAAAAAAAAATGTGTACATTTATATTTTAACTAAATGATTATAATTCAACTGGTCTTGCGCCCCCCTTGGCTTGCCTTCACGCCCTCCACAGAGGGACGCGCCCCCCTGTTTGGGAACCTCTGATCTACAATGATCTATTTATTCTACATATTGTTAATTTACAAACCGCATAGGTACTCCGAAAAGGTGGGCGCGCAGGTATGTGTTATAAATACGTAAATAAAGTCAAATGCGTGGTTGCTGTAGTGCTGTATCCGTCGGAAATAAATATCATGAAATTCCCCAAAAGCCTTTTAGGCCGGCCATACACGCAACGATAAGTCTGAACAGACTTATCTATTGAAAATTTCAGATTTCGATATCTGCACAGATCTCAAAATCTGTGCAGATCCTGCCATACACGACAGATTTGTCTATGTCTCAATTTGGATATTTTGGTGGTGAAAACCGTCCATAGAAACCGGAAAATTTCAAATTTTATATTTTTATGGGGTCCTTATATACTATTTTGGGGGGGTCTATTCTCGGTCATTTTTCGTTATCTCTTTTAGTTTCCTCAGAAAAAAATTGCAAAAAGACCCGCTAAATAGCGTCATTTTTGGCGGTAACTTGCTCCCACTTGAACTTTAAATTTTTTCCTTTCTTATTACGTACCTACATACTAAAAGGGACCTGTGTGCAAAGTTTCAAGTCTCTACGTTTAGCCATCGTGGAGCTACGTTGATTATCAGTCAGTCAGTCAGTATACCAACTGGGCTTTGCGTTTTATAAGTATAGATAACCTTGTTTGAACTCAGCTATCAAACATTAGGTACTTCTTGCTAAGTGAAAGTAGCGACTCTACTTACTATTAAGGTTTTTGTTCACACTTCTTTCAGGGTCGGATAGAAGTAGTTATATACATAAATTTCATTTCATTATCTATTGAAAAATCTCGTTTTCTGATGCAATATTTTTTATTGACAAAATAAGGTGAGGTCTCGTTTTAGCACCGAGATTTTCCTTTTGTTACCTAGTCTTTTTGCACTCAATTTTTTTTTTTCTTTACCACGATAAATCTCGAATGCCTTAGGTATTTCCTTTTATTCAAATTTTTGGAGGCCCCAAAATGTCTCAATTCTCGTAATTTGAACTACAATAAGCATAACGCAACTGAATTCTTAATTGCATCATTTTATTATATTGCACAACTTGCAAGATCTCGAATGAATTATTCGTTTATTTGATCTTTTGCATCAGAAACATAAAATTACGTCATACCTACATTCCAATTATCTTTTATTAAGTTGTAGAGCCGCTAGGTTTATCTCTATAATAACACCGTCATATTAGCAAACTCTTGAATTAGTAGTTCACTCGCCCCGAGTGGCCCGAAAATTAATCAGCAAATCCCATGAATAAATGTCCATATCAAGAATGACCCAAAAATTAATCAGCAAATCTCATGAATAAATGTCCATATCAAGAATGACCCAAAAATTAATCAGCAAATCCCATGAATAAATGTCCATATCAAGTTTTATCAAAATCGGAAAAAGAGCTCGAAGGATTTCGTGGAATGAACACAGACAAACAGACGTTTAAAGAAAAATCGTGGCGTTAAAGCACTTTGTTTGATAAAATATTTATCAAGAATTATTCAATTTGTAAAATAACAAAATCTCTTATCTATATGTAGTTCATATCATCGAGGCATGGAAGTGTAAACATAACCTAGCCATACTGCACATAGTGTTCATTTTCGCATGACCGGATTTCATTTATTATTATGTTAACTAAAGCCAAAAAACAAAAACCTCTGTCCGTTGAATTCGTTAATTAATTCAGCGAAACATGGCCATAATATGAACGTAACTTACTCATACCACACATAGATTACTCTGTCCATAGCTTTGATAAATTATAAAAGGTAAATGTAGCAATCATTTTATGTTAAAAAACTCGTTTTGAAAAACACATAATTTAAATTAATTCAAGAAAATGACAGAATGAAGTGTTGAAGATCCGTTTCAGATTTGGTATACTTTCATTACTTGAGAGTAAAAAAAATGTTCTTGGCTTCCCATCGTGTTATGTTTGGAAGTAACTGTCTTTAAAATATGGATCATTTTTAAATCCCTTTATTGATCACTCAAATATTATAGACGGTCTTATCACACGCGTGTTTATTGTGGTATACTGAATTGGAACTCAAAATGTAAACAATAACAACGATTGTTGTGGTATACATTGTCTGTTCGGTAACCTACTGGTAAACAGGAAGGCTTAACGCATATTAATCTCAAAGCAGGGCAGGACCTCCTAAATTATTACCAGCAGAGGATCTTGAGTCTGTGACAATTCTTGGTACTGTTTTTTCTCTCTCAAAGCAGGACCGGCCTTCGTAAATAATTACCAACAGTGGATTTTTTTTTTTTTTTTANTTCGTAAATAATTACCAACAGTGGATTTTTTTTTTTTAATCTCTATGACACTCTGGTAATTATACACCTAAAAACTCCTTTAAAAACTTACTTTCTCATTATTTTTTCTTCAAAACTTAAATGTTCCAATTTTTGTTTTCTTCCTGGTTTGTTTCTGAATGTATTTGATGATGTCAGCATTGTGTTACTTGTAGAATTTGTAGTAAATATACCAACACTTTCAGAATGTGTAGGAATATAGAGTTGTGTAAAATACATACTTCTATTTTCTGAATTTACCAATGAAGAACAACAACTTCTACTATCATCAATTTCAATACCGTCTTCCCAGTCGATTTCCTCAATTTTAATGTTGTCCTCGGAAAATTCCATATCTTCACTAATTTGCATGTTTATAAGGGAAAAAAACGAAAAAAAAAGAGAGTGGAAATTATTTTAAACACAAAAACACATTTTGTAAAAAAGAAAATTAGAACGTCATTTTATTTTTTTGGAGGACGCGAAATAAAGAATTTGTGGTTACAATTTTAAAGGTACGATGGGTACGCCCCCTAAAATAATTTTTGAATTATTTTTTTAAAAACAAAAGAAATTTTAAGTAGGAAAAAGGGGTAGATTAGCTTGAATAAATTATTAAAACTGAAAACAATCCTTGACTGCCTTGACACGTATACAAAAAACAAAAAAGCCGAAAATATTTATTTCCACAATTCTAGTATTCTCAATTTGTCATATTCTGTAATCTGTTCTGTATTCTATTTTCCAATTCTATTCTCCTCTTATCTAGAAATAGGATGTTGCGACTTGCGATATTATCGATACCGATAAATATCGATATTTTCTTTCGATATTTCCGATATTTCTATCGTTATCAGGAATTCTATAATATCGGAAGAAAAAATCAATATCGATATCGAATCATAATGTCATAGGAAGGGTCTTGGACTTGGAGCATATCAGATCCTTTGTGTTGTATACATTATTAAAGTGGATCCACTCTTATTTTCATCCCTAGCAAGTCTTTGTCATTGTTTTTATCTTTTTATCAATTGATCACCGATGGGTTGTGTTCCATTATTTTTGTATTAACACCCAAGTTTTTTGGTTTATTTTCAATAATGAACCCTTGTTTCCCTTTGTAATTAAAACTGGATTCTTTTTTTTCCTCCTCTTTTTATTGGAGTTCTTCTTATCAGAGGTCAGAGGATTGTGAAAATTATTCTATTAGCTTTTCTTTTAGTTGCAGAGATTATATTCATGTTGGGATTATTGGGAACGGTTGTTTTTTTTTTATTATTATTTATTTGCATTCCTTTTGCTGGTTTTTAAGTAATCATAATCCGTAGAGCAAACTAAGCTAGCAAAGTTTAAATTAAGGTTTAATTCTTACATTACAAAGTTTAAATTAAGGTTTAATTCTTACAAACTGGAATCCGAACCGATATCTTTCGATATTACCAAATCGATATTTTCTTTGTGTTAATATCGCGTTATCGATACCGGAAAAAATATCGATATCGGATATCGCGTAAAGACCCTACTCTTATCTACTACCTACTCACAGTTCTAGAAACTTCATGATGTAAAATATTGAACAACAAGATAAGAAAATTCGACGCAAAGGACGCGATCGGATTAATATTGAGGGTGTGACAAAATCTTTGTGTTGGTGTTTCTATCTGAATTGTCGTTTGTTTATAATAAATAATAATGTTAGAATTAGAACGGAAGTAAAAACCACAATTTTAGCAGAAGCAAAATAAATAAACCAGCCATAGGTACCTATATTGATTTTTGTATTTCTTTTTTTCTTTATTACAAACTACACAAAGTTAATATAAAGAGTTAAAGGGGAGTTATGTTTGTCAGAATTATTATGAAGCCCTAAACACCTAAATATCGTAACTTGTTGAAGTAATCACCATTATTTATTTTCATGTTTTGGGATTAAGTATGAAAGTAAGTCTGACTTAGGTAATTCAAAAATACCAAATTTATCTTTAAAGTGACTTCAATTATAGAGCTTGTCTTTCTGAATCCAACGGTACCCACAGATATCGAAAAAAATATGTATTTTAACTTGTCTTAATTGCAAAGAAAAATTATGTTTGTCAGAATTGGCTCCTGAATATCTAACTTTTTGAGGTAATCACACTATCTTCTCAGGATTATAATATTTCATGTTTTGGGAGTACGTCTGACTTTCGATAGTGGGCTAATATGGGACAATGGCTATTGCAGGACACTGATTTTAAAATATAGTGCGACCTTTCAGCTTGTACAGCAATCATAAATATTGGTATATTTCGTAAACATTAACATCTGATAATCGAATTATTTGTTGCCAAGAAGAAGCGTACACACCTTTTCACATCAACTAAGTGAATTGCCTACTTTTACGTTTATTACTGCCCATACGATGATTTTAGATGAAAGAATTATAGAGGGGCCCGTAAATTTTCCCCCGGCCCGAATTTTTTGTCTACGGCCCTGTCTGACTTAATTCAAAAATACCAAATTAGGGTAACAGTAATACAATAGCACAATACTAATGGTATGAAGATGTATTTTTATCTTTAAAATTATTCTTTATTAGTTTTGTTAAGCTTAAATTAACAGATCTTGTTTTTCCGGAGCCAACGATACACCTATTGAAAAACGACATTCTTTGACATATATGTCCTCAAATGGTTGGTTCTACGTACCAGGGCAACCCATGCACTTAAAAGTGTTTGGCCAAAGACCGCCATCAATACAGCCAAACAGACCAAAAGAAGACCCACATCGTGTTATAGCGATCGACTATCCTCATTTTTTCGGATGGTGAGGATTTGATGTGATGAAAGAAAGTTTACCAATATCATTGATTCTAGTTTTCTTCGGCTCATGATTGCTCCTTCATAACGTCATCAATCACTAATTTTACGAAAACTTTTTGATGAAAATAAATTCTCTTATGATGGAAATTGAAAAGTGTAAATAAATAGTCTATAGGTACTAAATTCTTCGCAAAAATTGTTCGTTATTCGTTAGTTTCCTATAGTGTAAAAGCATGTGTGTAAAATTTTCGTCCCACGCAAGAACCACATAAATCAAGGGATTGATGACATTTATTTTTTTCCTCCACTTTAGATTGGTCAATTTGTACCTTTCTGCTCATAATATTAATTATAGAGTTATGTCATACCTATGTAATTTATAATAAAATTTTTCTTTAAAAAAATCGAAAACATTACCTACATCATACTGCGCAAATTCAAATGTACCGCAATTTCACTACTCTGCTTCTAGTCTAGCTTCATACTACCAAACAGACCAAACTCCGCGTGTGAGATCTCTGATGTTGACGAAAAATTATTTGATTCAGTTCTCAACCTGTAAGGCCGGCCATACACGCACCGATAAGTCTGCGCAGACTTATCGTTACGTGTATGGCCGGCCTAAGATCTTATAAATATTAGTGTAAATATTGACTGCGGCCTTTTCCCCCGCCCGGCTTTTTACCCCCAAGCATCCTAGTTGGATTTTGTTAGACCCTTAATTCTGGAACCTCGAAAGTATGGTGAGAGGGTTCTGGAACCGGGGAGGAGTGTCTGGCAACCCTTTGAATTCTTAACCAAAACCAACATTAACCCAATTAGAGAGGTTAGGTAACGTTTATACGGCCATGCCTCTATTGCATGTTCAACCGTCCAACATGGACTCATGAGAGCCAATAAAAAAAGCTAATTAAAAAAAATGTTTAAAAACACAAGTTTTTGTTGTTAATTCTAGACCCTGGTGGGAGAATATATTTTCAGTTGGTTAAATTGGGATACTATGTCAAGTAAAACCATAATGAAGGTTGAAAATTACTATATCTTCACTATAGTGAAGAGTATAGTTTTCTTTAATTTGTCTTAACGTCTCTTTAACATCTATTGGTCATTGAAGGCGGGTCTTTTACCCCCCNGTCTTTTCCCCCCCCCCCACACCCCTCGCTGGAAACCCGCAAACCAGTTACCCACATTGACCTCACCCAACCTGGGTTGGGCCTGAAAATAGCCAGGCGCACCCCAACAGACACCCTCATAGAACAACCTCGCAGGACGTTGCTTAACTTCAGTGATCTAACGGGAACTGGTGCATTCAACGTGGCTATCTTATGAATTACTTACATAGGTACAAATCATCTGAGTTATTCTTTCCACTGGTATCAATATCTCAATTTTGAAAAATAATTAATTATGGGGTTTCAGAAATGACTGGTTCAATTTTAGAAAAATCCACGAATACCAGGCCTCGAACCTCGAACAATAGACAAACAGACTTAGGTGTCTAGACATAGGTATCTCTTAAGAATAGACATAGGTATCTCTCAAATAGAACAATAGACATAGGTAATTCTCAAATAAATTTAGGGTAAAAATCCGTTTAAATAAATCTAGGGTAAAACTGATGATGTCATTTTGCAATGACTTCATCAGTTTTACCCTAAATAAGTTTGGCAACGCTGCATCTTAATCAGAATTTTTTGTGTTTTGTGTGATTACCTGTGATACGTATCTGATATTCCTGATAATTAATTTTTAATTTAAAGAAAATAATTCCTCTCTTGCCTGCTGTCTGCTGTCCTTGCTCTGGTCCTGGTGCGATAGGCTCTAGTCGATGAATGGAATAACTAGTCGACATCGACACTAGTGATTAGTGATAGCCTGAAAGTGTTCTGTTTATTAACGTGTTAAGAATGGAACCTAATGAAATATTTGTACATATATNTATCTGCGCAGACAAGTCTGTCGTGTATGGCAGAATCTGCACAGATTTTGTCTCCGATTTTCAGATCTGTGCAGATATCGAACTCTATTGATCCTGCCATACACGACAGACTTGTCTGTGCAGATAAGCCTGTACAGACAAGTCTGCACAGACTTATGGGAGCGTGTATGGCCGGCCTAAGAATCGCAGCTTCTCCAAGTATCTCTGTCTTGCGCTGTATCTTTCCACAGGTTTTCTGCCCCAATATATTCTAGGATGCCATCTTCCTTGTATACTTGGCTATTCAAAATGACCATCTTAATATATTAATCAGAAATTTGTGTGTATGTTCCTATGTACCTATGTATGAGGGGTTGTCTGTTACAATACCACAGCCCAAACGGTAGCAGAAAATTGATGGGAATGGAAATCATGATCTACGACCCCAGGAAAATTATCAGAACTAAAATATGTTAAGCCGTTTTTGAGTTACGGCCAAATTTATAACCTTAAAATTTGTCGCGACAACATATAAACTCAAAGCGAGAAAATTTTAGGTGGCCCTTTAGTCCTTATT
>CM022882.1:4208802-4221293 GCA_012654025.1 Pachypsylla venusta | reverse complement strand
CCCCCCTCCCGACATGAAAATCTCAGCTGCTCCCCCCCCTAGGCCAGATGCTGGCTACGTCCTTGTTGGGGTCCATTTCCGTATAAGGGTTTATTAGTGGCCTTTATTTAAGCTCTACTAACGTGGTTTCGTTTTATATATTACCTATAGCTACATTAAAAATAGCTCATGGGTGCATAACCAAAATCTTAAATCAAAAATGGGGGTCCTTAAAATTTCGAAAAATTTAAAGGACCCCGCACAAAAAGATAGGAATGGACTTCTGGTCAAATTTGCTGAAATTTTGCAGAGAATATTGCTTTTAGGGTGCAGATCAAAAGTGTCAATGGGGCTATGTTAAAAAAATGAACAATTATTTAGTTGTGCAGGGTGAAACTTTGAAAATACCATTTATAACAAATCCCCTTATTGAGGAGCGCGGCAGCGCTCCGCCCGCTAAGTCAAATACAATGAGCGTTACACAAGTGATATATTACTTCACGTCACGAAGTGCACTTTTCAGGACTCTCCATGCGCGGATATAGTCGTCTTGTTTAGGGGGGCACAATCGCACAATATACCTAATAGAAAATTTGGAGGGGAGGGACTCGTAACCTGGAGACCGGGGGTCGGACTCCTGGGCATTACTTTTTAATGCAATGTTTATCGAGGTACGATAAAAGATACCGCGGAACACCATTCATTTGATATTTTTTTTTTAAAAAAATACGTGATTAGGTGTAATGAAATTTGAGAAACACCGCCCGCTTAAAAAAAGAACTGGGGGGGGCACGTTCCCCCATGTGCCCTCCCCTATATCCGCGCATGGGTCTCTCTACAGCCACGTTAAAAATATGTGGAGTGACTTTTGTTGAATATTTCGTAATGGGATAGATAATGAGATATCTATCTATCCCATTACGGGAACATTGAGAAAAAACATTGTTTACACTGTCTCAGTCTCCTTCATCATCATCATATTCTTCTTGAACGTTGACGAGGCTACAGCCAAATCTACCGAACCGATTTTGATCGGAGATGTCTCATATGGTTGCATCCTGTGGAAGGGTGTGACTTTTGATATTTTTGAGGTATTAATTCAGTTTTTCCAGACAAGTCTGCTGATTTTTTGATAATTTATTCCGTTGGTCCCAATGGTTTACCGACCCATATTTTCAATACTATTCGAATCCAATATAATTAAAGATCTTATTCCTTTGGTATTTCATGGAATTACCTATCTGAGTTATTTCACTGGGCAATTTATTTCTTTGGTATTTCATGAATTACCTATCTGAGTTATTTCACTCGGCAATTTATTCCTTTTCGAATCCAATATAATTCAAGATCTTATTCCTTTGGTATTTCATGAATTACCTATCTGAGTTATTTCACTCGGCAATTTATTTCTTTGGTATTTCATGAATTACCTATCTGAGTTATTTTACTGGGCAATTTATTCCTTTGGTATTTCATGAATTACCTGTCTGAGTTATTTGACTCGGCAGATGTCATTCTACAATGAGGACAGGTGTATCGATTACATTGATGAGCAATTTATTTTGGTTGACAAAATCTACTGATTGCCCGACAATTACTAATCAATAAATAATAGTGTTTTATATACATTCTGTTCAACTCTTTCATTTAAAATTGTTTCCGACAGATGTCATTAAATTGTGTGTTGCGTATCCATTACTTCTGATTTGGGTATAAACCTAGCATTACCTAATATTTTGAAGAATTTTCTTTATGCTATACAAAGTGCTAGGACTTGAGTACCTAGAGGCATTGAGTATTCGACTGGGAGCGTCTAATATAGGGGTTCACAAACTTTTTGGTACCGCGCCCCCCTTTCTTGAAATGAAAGCCTCCCACACCCCCCTCCCCGTTAAATTATAAATTATGAATGGGTACGGGTGTTGCTAAATGCTATCTCATTCAAAACGCTAATGTGCTGCTGAATGCTATCTCATTCAAATTTTCTAAACATCATGTTCAATAAAATTGCCTTTGTAAAAAAATTGTGTACATATATATTTTAACTAAATGATAATAATTCAACTGGTCTCGCGCCCCCCTTGGCTTGCCTTCACGCCCCCCAGTTTGGGAACCACTGGTCTAATACTATATGCAAGTCTATACAACAAATCACGATGATTCGCTGCTATAAGAAAGAAGGACAAACAAACCAACAAACATGTTTTCGCAATTGAATCGCGGTACATTCAAAAAAATCCATCAACAACAAATTTAACAAAACTGACTTTTTGATTGAAATTGATTCTCTGAGTCATCTGAGTGTAAATTATACACAATAGATTTTAAACCAAAATCATTGCACGACGAAAAACTCTGCCAATGTTACACCTGGATTTAATTTTTTTTTTTTTTCGTGACGATTCCCCAAGTTCATTATTGAAAATAATAAACCAAAAAAACAACATTCAAGGATCTTCTGAAATCCTTTTATTAACAAATTTGTATTTGTAGGGTCACCAGATCCGATTATAAATAGGATAGAACTGTTCGTGTAATATACATCACAATTATAAATACACAATACTGCAGTGGCCAGGTTTTACTGTCCGAGACAATACACACAATTCTGCAGTTGCCAGGCTTTACTGTCCAAGAGCGCCTTGATACAATATTGTTTTGCCAAATTAGCACACGGGTTTATTATTCTGTACTGGCGAAACCTCATCTTTCTACCAAAAATAATTATATTTTACGTTTCAACATATCTAGAGACCAAAAATAGCATGGAAAATCTATCCGTCTACACCCTCCCTGTACGCCGCACTGTACACCACTCGCCTTAGAGGGTACTTCTTCGGGTTTCTTAACGTGGTGGGAAGATCCAAGGCCATAACAGGGAGGTCCATGGGGTCCAGACCCCCCCCCCTCGAAATTTCTTTTTTTTATGATATTTAATAATGTAAGGTGTAACTCATCATCACCACCAACAACAACATCACCTTCCATGATCATCATTTTTAGGTGTTAGTCCTGGCTTGGCTGCCAATCCTTGGCCCCTCCCCCCGAAAATCTTGGATACGGCCCTGTGGTGATGGATCCCAAAATAATGTGCTAAGTTATCAGAGTTTAAGGATTCTTAGAGTTTACACTTTACGGTATAAAACACATAAAACACCAAAATAATTTCATGCATCCAAATGAATCAGTGCGGGTGCTCTGGCTCTGGGAAAACCGGGTTTCAATCAACTTGTAATATTCTCTGTACAATGCCCCCTTTAATATACTAATTATCTTAATCATAATAATTATTCACCAAATATTAATCAGAAATAATATTTATTGATTTGAGTTGACTAACCTGGCATTACACTCGTTGATGTACCGGTACTTGATGTCATTGAAACAACACCTGTTGCCACGAGACTAATCAATATTAGCATAATCTGCATGCTTCATAGATAAATGAACTGTAAATTCTTGAAAAAAAATATGGATTTGACGACAAAAATAAATATCTATTGTTCTTTAGAATTGAATATAAATTAGGTATGTAAAGCGTTTGGTGTTATGTGGTAAGCGTTGAAAAATCAACACAGGAACACGTCTTACGTGATCTCTTTGAAAGATAGAAAAACATTCAAATACTTATCTCAATTGGTTCTGAGGGGTCTTCCAAAAGGAGGGCCAGATTTATTTTTAAATTGCCTCGATAACTCAGTGATTAAGGGCTCGCCTGGTAAACAGGAGGGCGTAGGATCGATCCCCAGTAGAGGCATGATTTTTTCCTCATTAATTTGAGTATTTGATCACATAAAAATAGAGCTCTAAGGGTTATGTAGTAGAAAATGCCTCAGGCGTTAACCTCGCCTACTGATGGTATCCTCCACTAGACTCACTATTGTTTTGTTTTGTTTTAAATTAAATTAAAACAAAACATTTTCCAGTTGTTTTAATTTAATTTAAATATAAATATTTTTTAACACTTATAATTAACACGTTATTTAAAAATTCAAACAATGAGTGTAATGGGTGCATTGTAACATCGCAATGGTTGATAAAATAAAACTGCTTATCGTATGCAATTCGGGATAATTTTGGATTGAAAGGTTATTCACATTTAAAGTCGTCCCTTCCTGTTGGAAAACCATTATATCAAATTTCATCCTTGAGTAGGCGGGTGGGGAGGGGGTATTTTAATTCATTTTCCAATTCATATCTTTTATGAGTTGGGCCGTCTAATTATACGGCTAATATTCGTCGTTTTCGACAATAACTCGCTTCCGCTTGAACTTTCGATTTTTTGCAAGAGGAATCACTATACCAACTGGCTTTGCGTTTTAAACTAGGGACATTCAGGGTTCAACATAAGTGAGCGTTTTTTTTTAAGCCTTTTTTTTTTTGAAGCGTTTTTTTTTTAACAGCCTCAGTAGCTCAGTTGGTTGAGGCGGTGGATTCGTAACCAGGAGGCTGTTGGTTCCAATCCAATTCCATCCCCCCTCCGACACAGGATTGAAAATAGAATCTTTAGAAAAGGGCGCCTATTAAAAATATTTATGCAGTTGTGTATATATTGGCTGTTTTGCCCGTACTTCACTGGCGGTCGGTTCCACCAAGATTTTTGGTGGAACCGACCCCCAGAGTGAACGCGGCTCCTATTTAGAAAATTTAATATTTTACTCAAAGATATTACTTTTTGTACTTCGAAACACCTTTGTATCGAATTTCAGCTTTCTCGCTCATCCCGATGTGGTCAGTGGTACTTCTCAATTCCGATTTTTTGGTGGTGAAAACCGTCCAAAAATCGGGGAAAAACTGGAATTTTTTTTATGGGGTCCTATATACTATTTGGGGGGGGGGGTCTATTCTCGGTCATTTTTCGTTATCTCTTTTATTTTGCCCAGAAAAAAAATACAAAAAGACATTTTTGGCGGTAACTTGCCCCCACTTAAACTTTATTTTTTTTCCTTTCTTATTACGCACCTACATACTAAAAGGAACCTGTGTGCCAAGTTTCAAGTCTCTACGTTTAGCCATCGTGGAGCTACGTTGATTATCAGTCAGTCANCTTGCTCCCACTTGAACTTTCAATTTTTTCCTTCCTTATTACGCACCTACATACTAAAAGGGATATGTATGCCAAGTTTCAAGTCTATAGGTTTAGCCATCGTGGAGCTACGTTGATTATCAGTCAATCAGTCAGTCAGACAGTCAGTACGTCAGTATACCAACTGGGCTTTGCGTTTTTGGTTCCTCTCCTGGAGTGAGGGTTATGCTCCCAACGTGCCTGTGAACTCCACACATTATTTTTCGTTAAAACTCAACCTGTTTCAGCCGCCCCTATTTCTACACGAGTGATCTAAATGTCAGCCAAAAGTTAGTGAAATGCCTACTTTTTTCTAAACATTTAAAGGGTCACCCGAGTCCAAATATGTAACTAGTATCCAAATAGCACCACATGCCGAAGTAGTCCAATTTGATCGTAACTCATTTGGTTGAGTGACGATAATGATGTATCGTACCCGAAGTTATTAGTTTGACCGAAAAAAATGCTGCAGCCACACAAAATAAATACCCAAATTTGCTGGTTTTTATTTATTTAATTTAAAAACGAAAATTTATTTTAAAACGATTTGTTAACTATTAAAAATACGACTACTATTATTTCACTTAAAGCTTGAAACACATTTGGAAACCAGAAAACAAATTGCGACTCACAAATCATTTGATAATTGGTTTATTATGTTTATTGAAATGAAGGAATTGTGTGAATATTGAAATCTATGTTAATATTAATATTTCATATTAGAAGATTGTCTTTTTAAATTTAGGTGGACCGAGGATGCAGAAGATCGATCGGGATAAAGTTCGGATCTGAAATCTGGTATGGTCCCTTGACTGTAAGGGCGTCGGTCCTTTGGAAGCGATTACGTGCGACTTCAAGCGACAAATTCAAGTCCAGGAGGATTTGAAGCTTGTAGTCTGTGTTTTTAGGTAATACGCTACTATGGGGGACTTCAGGCGACAAATTCAACTCCAGGAGGTTTTGAAGTCTGTGGTTGCAGTTACTACGCTACTATGAGCGACTTCAAGCGACAAATTCAACTCCAGGAGGATTTGAAGCTTGTAGTCTGTGGTTCTCGTTACTACGCTACTATGAGCGACTTCAAGCGACAAATTCAAATCCAGAAGGATTCGTATCTTCTAGTCTGTGGTTGTAGTTACTATGCTACTATGAGCGACAAGTCGTGCTGACTGCTGACGCTTCTTTAATGTGTTTATCTATTACAGACAAGGACTCGAGGTCCTGGACACTGAAAGCTAATTCCCACTGTTCATGTGCATCCTTCTCAATGTTTGTCTAAATTTAAAAACATCCAAGTCGTGCTGACTGCTGACACTTCTTTAATGTGTTTATCTATTACAGACAAGGACTCGAGGTCCTGGACACTGAAAGCTAGATCTCACTGTTCGTGTGCATCCTTCTCAATTTTTCTCTAAAATTAAAAACATCCAAGTCGTGCTGAATGCTGATGCTTCTTTAATGTGTTTATCTATTACAGACAAGGACCTGAGGTCCTCGAGGACATCGCATTGTCAGCTTAAAGTCGTGACAGTCTCATTTTAATCAATATCTCTCATTAGGTCGCGGGTCGTCGGACAGTAAAATATTAATATTGGTAGTTAAAACAATGGCGGTCCATGTTTCACTTTTGTTCTAGATTAAAAACCAACTGGAAAGTTGGATTTGAATCAGGGGCGTACACAGGATTTTTTTTCGGGTGAGGGGGGGGGCTGAGCAAAATGTATACCATAACAGCATCGTGGAGTTGAACCCATCTAAGTTTCACAGAGAGATAAGTAATGTAAACAATGTTTAAATATAGGGCTTTACAAAGACAGTTTTCAAAGCAGGACCGCCTGGTGGTTGTTAGGCGCCAGGGGCGAGATTTAGAAATGCGCCCCCCTTCCCAACGATAATCAAATGTTTCTAGATATAAAAGGCGTATCAAAGCCCTATANAATGCGCCGCCCCCAACGATAATCAAATGTTTCTACATATAAAAGGCGTAGCAAAGCCTATAAGACCGGCATAGGGGGCGGTCCGTCCCACAGTTTCTACGCCTCTGCATATTAGGTGATGTACTCTATCGCGCCCAAGATATATATTTTTTTTTAACTCTTTCAGTATTTGTCTTCTTCAAGAGGTTTGGATTTCTTCTGTTTTTCCAAATCACCCAGGAGGTAAACAGAACGAATGCAACCCTTCCCCCTGTGGAGGGGGAAGGGGCGTTTATCTTAACGCTTATATTGATAAAATAATAAATAAAAACAAAAAAACGTGGTAAACAAAGACACTGGGGCTTGCGTGTCGATCGTTGAAATTTAAATTTCTTACTTTCACCAAGCTCCTCTGACGATTATATACAATTGCCGGTAAAAGTAGATAATTGAGAATAATTTCGTACATTTACCAGTGAATTTGGTGATTGTATACAATTACCGGTAATTGTATACAATCACCAATTATCTTCTTTTACCGTCACATATATATAATTCGAAATCTCCATTGATAAAACTAGGAACATGTCACCATGACCTGTTCGCCCCGATATCATGCAATATTTGTCACAATCTTTTCTGTACTTACCTCAATCAGGTTCCGAGATATTTGTCTGTGCTCCTTCACTAATATTACAATATCAAGGTTTCCGCAATCAAAGATCGTTCTTTTGCTAATTTGGTAGCTGGTTCGCATGTTTCCAGCGAATGGAGGATGAAACCCTCGTCCTGAATGACCAATAGATGTTAAAGAGACGTTAAGCCAAATTTAAAAAAAAGTCTTTTCTCACTGAAAAAAATGCCATCTATTTTTTTTTCTTCTTCTTCTTTTCTAAACCGCGCCACTACCCATTACCCAAATTTAAAATGAATCAAATAATTTAACAAAAAAGAAATTGAAAGTTTGTGGATTCAATAAACTTAATCATTTTTGAATTATAAGTTTGAAATCTATCGTCATTGTAATATCTACGTCTATAACTCATTCACTGTTAACTATAGATTTCACTTAGTTAAAATGGCCACCATGGGGCCCGATAGGTCCGCATGGTGGCCTAATACTTATGGACATAATAATTTTCTATACCAAGTTTCTTGAAAATTGGATAAGGCGTTCGAGAGTTATCTTGAAATCAATCAACAGACGAGACGTTTAAAAAAAATCGTGGTGTTACAATTAGATTTCAGCTCCCATGGCTCTGTGGTCAGTGCTCTAGTCTTTCACACGGTAGACCCAGGTTCGAATCCTGGCGTGGGAAATAATTTGTCACTGTGTTCGGATGTTTTCGGAGGCCACTCAGCCTCGTGAGGACAATGAGTAGCTATGGAGATAAATGCGCATAACGATCCGGTGCCAGCATTGTAGGTAAAATAGAAAAATTCAAAGTAATTAGATAATGATTGATATTGGGAAAATCCTACAATGCTGCAGTGAGCACCAAAGTTGTGACATAATAACACAAAGAAATAGCATTTATAGTATCTATATTTTATATAAAACTGAAATTTTGCCTCGGTAGCTCAGTGGTTAAGCGCTCGCCTGATAAACAGGAGGGCGTGGCTTTAATCCCCAGCAGAGGCAGTATTTTTCCTCATTAATTTCGAGTATTTGACGACATAAAATTAGAGCCCTACGGGTTAGGTGGTAGAAAATGCCTCAGACATTAACCTCGCCTAGTGGTAACCTTCCACTTAAGAGACTAATTTTTGTTCCATCAAAAGCATCATGATTTCATGGAGTGAAAATAATGCCTTTGACTTATTACTTTCAACAATGAACCTTTGGAATCGATCGCACCAAAATGATACCCCCCTTTTAAATTTTTGCTTGCTGACTATCTATAAGATCATGACAGCATGCCTTACTCATCTCTTAAACATGAAGAAACCCAAAATATAATGAGTGAGGAACAGAAAGGACGACGGAAGGGCGCTAAAGGATGTAAATAGTAAATCTAAGTTGCCCGTTCCGTGCTGCATACTCTTGGGAATTTCTAGGGGGGCGGGCAGCTGCCTCCCCGTTCCTACGACCATAAAAAACACTATCACAACTTGAGCACTTCGTTTCAAGTTGTGATAGTGTTCACATCATTCTATCATAGATCTGATGATGACAGTCTGAGTACTGTTGAAAGCTCAACTACTCAAATTATGAATTTTAATTTAGAATTTTTATTTTAAGCTTCCAATTTAAATGTTTAATTTAATTAATAAAACTCTGAATCGATACTATCAATTTTTATATTATTTTTAATATCTTCCGATTCTTTAAATAATTTTAATAATTATGTTTTGAGACAATATGAAGTAGGGACCAGACAGATACTATTATTATTTTTCTGAGCAACTAACCTAACTTAAAATATGATTAATTGAAACTCTCCGTTAAGACTCCGTTTATTATAGATCGCGAAACAACACCTCCGAACGTTTACTGAACTTTTATTATTTTATTTTTTCGGCAGTTAGCATTTTTAAAGATATTGGCATACAAACAGTGGTTCGCCTACTTATCCTTATGTTAGCATACCATCATCAGAAGTAATCTTTCCCCTTCACGTGTTCTGTGTGGGGTAGGGCCAGCAGCACCTTGCCCATTGATTCGGAATGTATATAACCTAAATCATGATTATTTGTTTTGTTTGATATAAATATTTCATTACACTTCATACGGTTTATTGATATTTCATTTTTATTAATTGTCCAAAAATATTTCTCCGCTTTTCATACGTCTCTAAAATAATAATTATATATCATTTAATATAACCTAGTTATTTTTCAAATACTCCTACTTACTTATGTTATTCTTTTTTTTAAAAAAAAACCGTTTATGTTATCATTGAACTTTCCGAAGGTTTATTTCAATCCAATTTATGTTATCATTGAACAATTTATGGTATTATTGATCTAATGTTCACACACCCTGTATACTACAATAGTGTTACCAAAAACATATTCCTATCAGGTTGACATTTTGGTTTGGTATTTGGCATTGTGTGGTATCTCTTAGTTATTCTGGAAATATCTTTTACTTGTTTTAACTCTATAACTTGGTCGTTTTGGCACAAATTGTGCGACATATTTTTGACGTCACTGCTCCAAGAAGTTATTCTCATCAATGTTCACACTGCCTGTATACTACAATAGTGTTACCTAAAACATAGTCCTATCAGGTTTACTTGTTTTAACTCTATAACTTGGTCGTTTTGGCACAAATTGTGCTACATATTTTTGACGTCACTGCTCCATGAAGTTATTCTCATCAATGTTCACAAATCACACTGTACTACAATAGTGTTACCTAAAACATATTCCTATCAGGTTGACATTTTGGTTTGGTATTTGGCATTGTGTGGTATCCCTTATTTTTTCTGGAAATGTCTTTTACTGTTTTAACTCTATAACTTGGTCGTTTTGGCACAAATTGTGCCACAAGAATTATACATATAAACAACTATCTGTTTTCCCTTGCTTCGCTACGGTTGCGTAATTCCACAACAATTTTTGAAATTGCGAAATTACTCAATTTTAGATTTGTGTGCAATCGACCCCGAGAGTGAACACGGCTCCTATTTAGAAAATTAAATATTTTACTCAACGATATTACTTTTTGTATTGAGGAACACCTTAGTATTCAATTTCAGCTTTCTCGCTCATCCCGATGTGGTACTTCTTAATTCTGATTTTTCAGCGGTGAAAAACGCCCATAAATCGGGGAGAAATCGGAAAATTCTAAATTTTATATTTTTTGTGGGGTCTTTATATACTATTTGGGGGGGGGGGGTTATCTTCTTTAGTTTGACTAGAAAAAAAATGCAAAATAAACCGCTAAAAAGCGACATTTTTTGCTTTCTTATTACGCACCTACATACTAAAGGGAATCTGTGTGCCAAATTTCAAGTTTCTAGGTTTAGCCATCGTGGAGCTACGTTGATTATCAGTCAGTCAGTATACCAACTGGGCTTTGCGTTTTATAAATTTAGTATGGATAGATAGATGTGATATAAACAATGTGTGATAAGCCATATATGATAGATAAGTAAGCGGCTGTCTGAGAGCACACTAACTCTGGAGAGCTTGTCCGATTTTGATGAAACTCGGTATGGACATTTGGGCCATTAGCGGCATGCACTGTTACGTACGTTGGGCAGACGGTACCCCGTTAATTCATTCTTGGTGAGTACATTCAGAAGTTGCAATCAATAGCGGCGTGCGTACGTGGGTGCAGACAATGCTTCAGTGTACCCCGTTACCCCATTCTTAGTGAGTACATTCATACGTTGCAATCAATAGCGGCGTGCATACGTGGGTGCAGACAATGCTTCAGTGTACCCCGCTACCTCATTCTTGATGAGTACGTTCATACGTTGCAATCAATAGCGGCGTGCGTACGTGGGTGCAGACAGTGCTTCAGTATACCTCGTTACCCCATTCTTGATGAGTAATTTCATACGTTGCAAGCTATATCAATTAAATATTAAACACAAAGGGAAGTATGTGTTACGGTATTTAAAGAATATTATGTGTTGTACCATTAAAACATAATACACATTTAGTACATAACATATTTAGTACATAATATGGGTATGGTAGAGGTACTTCAGTTTATATATGTTGTATTGCTTTGTCATTTAGGTGATCAATGTGCGTGCACATTCAAAATACTATCCTAATAGTCCTCACTCAAATAATATGGTCTTCACGGATGGCCCAATTGACAATTGTCACGATTTTTTTTCTCTCTCAAAAACACGATCAATAAATGAAAAAATGAACAAAAAGAATTTTTAAAATTGAATAAATATTTCCGATGTTACAAAGTCCAGACTGCGAAATCCGAGATGAATCTGCCATTCATTGCTGTGTTCATAACTATTGAGGAGGTGACGTCACGATACCCGAAAACAATCAAATGCCGACACAAATGATAACAGTCAAAATACCATCCAGAAGGACTGTAACTGCTAGGAGTGCTTCTCAGTTAGTCAGTGTCCTATTATCTGAGACCACCTTAGTAGGAAGAAAACGAGTGCGTACGAAGTGGACTCAAGATTAACACATACATCATGCGCACATATTACTATATCTCACGACCGGAAACAGACTCTACAGCTTTCCGCCAAAAACAACACCAAGCGTTTGTTGTAGAATACCCCAATGTTACGGTTACTGAACAAAGAATTGCAGATCAAAGACGAACTATTGTCAACAACAAACTTTTAACCGATGAAGCTCTGGAGACAAGAGAGTAGTGCGCGAAAAGTCGGAAAGAGGAGTTGCGTTATCTGAAACCAACCAAAACAACACAATGACAGAAACTCAAAGTGACAACATAAAAGTTATCGACACTCAAGAAGTTACAGAAAATATAGAAACGAGAATAGAATCAACCAGTGGCAGATGAGATAACTCTACAACTCAAGGAATTGTTGTCTACAACTCAAATTAAATACAAAGGAATGGATCCAACT
>CM022882.1:4190294-4204310 GCA_012654025.1 Pachypsylla venusta | reverse complement strand
TTAACATCTATTGGTCATTCAAGACGGGAGTTTTGCCCTCCATTCGCTGGAAACATGCGAACCAGCTACCCACATTGACTTCACCCAGCATGGGTTGGGCCGGAAAAATAGCCAGCATCACGAGGGCGCGAACCCACGTGGACACCCACATGACACAACCTCGCTGGAGTTTGCTTAACTTCAGTGATCGAACGGGAACTGGTGTATTCAACGTGCCATAGACGCTGACTAGGAAAGACTGATTCAACTTCTGAGAGGATTGCAATACCCACATTGACCTCACCCAGCCTGGGTTTGGCTGGAAAAAAGCCAGCATGACGTGGGTGCGAACCCACACGGACACCCACATGGTGCAACCTCGTTGGACGTTGCTTAACTTCAATGATCTAACGGGAACCTGATGATTTTAAAAATGATGCTACACATGCAATTTTTGAGATAGAACAACAATGTTTGTTTTATTTGAAAGAAAAGAAATGAGGAATTATTTTGATGTATGATTTATTGAACATTTGAATCATTTGTGGAACACATTTGCAGCTCGGAAGGGACTCTCTTTTATTGCAGCCCTATAAAGACTGAAAATAAAATATTAGATTTTTATTGCAAAACATAAAATCTTTGATTACTAAATTTCGCTAAGTAGTCCAAGTGCAGGACAACTTCTATGAACACTGGAGAATAACGAAAACGATTGGCATCTATTAAGACCCCTAAAGAGTGGCAAAGGAGTTATTCAATACGGACGGGAAGCGCTGGACGAACAGTTTAATTAAGTCTGTAAATATTTAGCTCTCTTAAGGGTATTTTTATGGGGTATGAGAGATATTTTGTCAGCTCTCTAACGGAAGGGGACTGCAGAATAAACAAATTACCTTATAAGGATATTGGAGGTTGACATCCTCACGCCTCACGGCCAGAGTCAACCTGAGCTGATGGTATGAAACTATGCGATCAGCGATGCTCCGGTATTAACGCAAACATGTTCTATAACAAGAGATTATGTAGGCTGGAGTAGATTATGTATGTAAGGATTATGTAGATTATGTATGTAAAATAGGGAAGGCAACAGGAAACCATCCTATCCAACAACGATTTCCTTAGACAACAGTCCCGCCCCCCGACAATCGAAAAGCCTTTAACACCCCCGACAATCGAAGAGCCTTTAACACCAGCTATATCATATCAAAATTTTACGTTTCCACAACAAACCGCTAAAAAGATGAAAAATATTTTCAAAAAACAAAATATTGGGCCCCCTCCCCCCTGGGGGGCAGGGCCCCCAAAAACTATACAGAAAATTTCCTTCACATCCCAAATATGTACACCAAATTTCGTCAAAATCGGATGAAAGTTGTGGCTTGTATCGCGTAACAAACAAACACACATATACAAGTGCATTTCGGGATGTATACCGGGGTTAAAAGTTGAGTTCACTAACGTTCACAATAACTGTTAACTTGAAGGTGATGAAAATACGTGTGAAATGGGAAAATTAAAATATTCGTTTATCTCCAAGACCGTACACCGTGGTGATCGCATGAACAAGAGGAACCCTAGTAGTGATTGCGGGTTAACAAAAAGAAAATTTCTTCCCACGAAGAATTGAAAATATTAATCATTACAGGACAACACAAATCAAACTCAACATCGAATCAAAAGGACGATTGCAGAAACTGTAATTATGCGAGCATCACTTTGCATTAGCTATTAGCTAGCGTTAATAAGTAGCCAATTAGAAATGCTTGTACAATTGGATCAGAGGTTCCTAAACTGGGGAGCGTGAAGGCAATCTAAGGGGGGCCGTTGAATTATTATCATCTAAGGGGGGCAGTTGAATTATTATCATTTAGTTAAAAGGTGATTTTATTGAACATGATATTCAGAAAATTTGAATTGGATAGCATTCAGCAACACATTAGAATTTTGAATGAGATAGCATTCAGCAACACATTAGAATTTTGAATGAGATAGCATTCAGCAACACATTAGAATTTTGAATGAGATAGCATTCAGCAACACATTAGAATTTTGAATGAGATAGCATTCAGCAACACATTAGAATTTTGAATGAGATAGCATTCAGCAACACATTAGAATTTTGAATGAGATAGCATTCAGCAACACATTAGAATTTTGAATGAGATAGCATTCAGCAACACATTAGNAACCGTTTTCGAGTTACGGCCAAATTTCTAATTTCTTCTCCAAAATCGGACAGTCACGGTCCGATATCTTAAATTTTGTGGCGACAACATATGAACTCAAAGCGAGAAAGTTTTAGGTGGCCATGTAGTCCTTATTTTAGGACATTTTCTGCAAAGGTGTGGCCAGCCATTCCAGAGTTACGAGTTTGAAACCGGGAACGGGTAAAATAAAATTTAGAAAATACTGAAAAGTAAGAATGCCCGTGCCTCTAAGGCTTTTTAAAGGTTGCGATTATACAGGGTGGACATAAACTAATACCCCCCCCCAATTTCCATTGTCTTTGAAAAACAAAACTAGCAATATAGGAATCGTAGCGAAGCACGGGCGAAACAGCTAGTAGATTATAAGTGATAAAATGTCTAGCTATCTAGGTAACGTTAGGAGTAAATGTAAACTCAAAAATGTCATTGTTTATACAAAACTCGGATGAAACAAAATGTGTCTATCATCAAACGCTTAGTTTACAATTAAACTACGAATATAAGTGGTGCAGTGAAATGTAGACCTCACTCAATTTTGACGACTATCAAGAGAGGGATGGAGAATAATTTATAAACATTACTAACTGTTTTCCCGTGCTTCGCCACGGTCACAACAATTTCGAGATCGCGGAACTAAATCTTCTCAATTTTAGATTTTTGGTGAAACCGACCCTCAAAGATATTACTTTTTGCACTGCGGAACACCTTCGAATAAAATTTCAGATTTCTCGCTTATTCCGAAGCGATACTTATGGGTTTTTGGTGGAACCGACCCCAAGAGTGAGCACCGCTCCTAGTTCGAGAATACAATATTTTAATCAAAGATATGACTTTTTGTACTACGGAACACCTTTGTATCGAATTTCAGCTTTCTCACTCATCCCGAAGTGGTATTTCTCAATTCCGATTTTTTGGTGTTGAAAACCGTCCATAAATTGGGGAGAAACAGGAAAATTTCAAATTTTATATATTTTATGAGGTCCTAATATACTATTTTGAGGGGGTCCATTCTCGGTAATTTTTCGTTATTTCCTTTAGTTTGCCCAGAAAAAAATTGCAAAAAGACCCGCTAAAAAGCCACAATTTTGGCGGTAACTTGCCAAATTTCAAGTCCCTAGGTTTAGCCATCGCGGAGCTACGTCGATTATTAGTCAGTCAACAGCCAAACGCAAAGCCCAGTTTACCAACTGGGCTATGCGTTTTATAAGTATCCCCCCCCCCAAAAAAAAACACTTCGTGTGCAAAAAGACGCCAAGAAAATATCTCTACCAAAAATTCAACTGGTTCATATCTCTCCTAAAAATATGGTCACAAAAGAAATGATATCATATGAGTGCCAAGTTCATGTCACACCAAAATTATTTGCCTACAAAAGAAGGTGATATCATATATTATGTGTGCCAAGTTTAGGTCACCTGAAAAATATTTGCCCCAAAGGTGATTCGGAAGCTACAAACAAAAACTACAATCAACTTTTTGTCCCCGGGCACTTGGCGCACATGTTATCTGAATATTTCTGCATGTTTTTTACTAACTTTTCGCTGTAAGAATACGCTATAAATATAACATTATAAATATTATATTTATAGCGTGACCATATTTTTAGGAGAGATATGAACCACTTGCACACGAAGTGTTTTTTTGGGGGGTATATCACTACTTTTTTGTCAAGTCGGCACCAAAGTAAGCCTGCCAAAATCCAAGTGCGAAATTCGAAGCTGGTACATTTACATAAAAACGAATGTTACAAATCCATCGACCCAGTTTTATTTTTAAAGCATTATGAATGGCGGAGCTATTGACAGGGTCGCAATATGAAAATTAAAGTACCTTATAGAATTGACACCGTGGAACATTTTGGAACTTTAGCTGCGCCATTGATAATGATAGAAAATCAGAATGTTAGAGGGAAAATATTTTTTTTGCTTTATAAATTACAATAAATGACCTGCTATTTCCATAAACGTTATAAATGTCCATTCTCGATTTCATCAAAATCGGATAATGCAATTGAGAATTGGACAATGCAATGTGAACTTCTTCTGAAAGAGGTCTATTTTTTGGTTTTACGTTTGACTTCTAATTGTCATTCGAGACAGGGATTTTACCTTTTATTCGCTATAGAAACTTACAAACCTAACCACACTTTGTGCTCAACCACTTAGTTTAACCTCGCTGGTTGTTGCTTAACTTCAGTGATCTAACGGGAGTATTCAAGTGCAATAGACGCCGGCTAAAGGGGTTCCTACAAAATAGGTTTAGCGTATATATGTATAACTCGCTGGTTTTGTTTTTCTTGGCGTTGCAAAACTAGGGTTTTATTTGATTACAGATTGCATTGTTTGTATGGACCTTGTAGCATTTAGGTATATAGTTCGTCATAAATAGAAGATTTGTCATATGAAATGTCCAACATAAAAGAAAAGGTTCCTATTGTTTTTGATATAAATCAAGAAACAAAAAAAAGAACATCATATCTTTTTGATTTTATGTTAGGTACCTACCTAGCTATTGTTTTCTAAAATTGAAACAAAGTGACATTTTTCTAATTGCAAATTTATCTGAGAAAAAAAATTCAATTACCTCGCCGTTCAAGCGATCTGTGTGAAAATGTATACTGCCATTTCAATAAACTAGATGGACAATCCTACCAAATTTTATCCAAATCGGTCGAACCATTAAAAAGTTATGGTTAAAAAAAAAATCATTAATGTATTTCTTATGACTGAGGCTGGTATAACTTTTTTATACCTTCTAGTAGTAGGTATCTCAGATTTATTTTATGTTTGGTAGCCTATAACTCGAAATCCGTGCATTTATCAAAAACATTACTTCTAGCAAGGAATTTTTTTGACAATATGGTGAATCTATCCTCAAAATTTCACGTCATTACGATAAAGCGTTAATGTACTTATGCGTATTACAGTAGCAAAACACTCCTTAAAAAATCGAAAAAGGGCTCCAAATTAAGATGGAAAAAATTAATTAATTAATTCAAACAATTTTCATGGTAGGTAGATAGATAGATAATAGGTACATTATCTTTAATTTTATTTTTATATTGAGTAATACGGCTCAAATAATATTTGATCTAACATCAGCCAAACATTATTTAAAATATGGCAACACTGTGATAACGTATCAGCAAAATTCAAAAAAATTTTAAACAAAGTAAAGTGTTTGATTGCTTTATTTTGTTGATTGTTTCAAATGGAAACCAAATATGACTCAAATTTCGATATATTAGTCAGGTAAGCCAAAAAATCAACTTCTATTGCATATTTAGCAATGCCTGGGGGACATGTATCCCCCCCAGGCTAAACATTCACGGGCCGCCACTGCAAGTAGGTACCTGTTACCTAGGAACTTAATAAAGAAGCGAGTATTGCAACATAAGCAAATTGTTTTTTTAGCATGAGCATCGATGTTCGTATACTCATCAAAATTTAATTTCACTTTCCTCTGCCAGCTGTAGGTACTAGACCAAAAAGCCAAAAGATAATACTGGCTCCAAGAATCCCCTGAATGGCATTGAGCTGCCGATGTTCTCCCTCTCCGAATCGGATGTGAGCACTGCAGTTAATTTATTACCAGATAAATCACCTGGAATGGATTGTGTTCCGTCCACACTATTGAAAAAGAGCTCATCAAGCATTATAAAATGTCTTACTCACATATTTAATTTATCCATCTCAAAAAAACATTTCCCAAACCTCTTTAAATATACCGTTGTCACGCCAATTCCTAAGAAAGGAGATGCTCAGGACATCACGAACTTTAGACCAATTTCGAGTCTCACAGTCATCTCAAAACTTTTTGAAGCATGCATATTCTCTAAAATAGCGCCATTCGTATATTCCAAAATATCACCACAACAACACGGCTTTATAGAAAAAAAATCGACGGTTACTAATTTAGTGATATNTTTTTTTTTTTTTTAAAAAAAAAAAAAAAAAAAAAAAAAAAAAGAAGTAGACTACTTAGACGGCGCGTCGTCTGCGGGGGGTGGAGGGCACCCCGCTCTGTGAAAGTGCTACGGGCCCCGCAGAAGGTTAATCCGGCCCTGGTGAAACTTCTAAACAATTTAAATTAATAAGTATGTCTGAACTGTATGAGGTCTATAGTTGCTAGTACTCCTAGTTATCTTTGTTATCTCATTAAAGTTGTGTGTACTATTAGAATAACGAGTGCTCTCCTAAGTTACATTCATTACTTGTACAGATACCGGAATAATGTCAAGTTTGTTACTAACTACTTGTTGCTTTGCACCTAATGGGTACCGCCCTTGTAGTTAGGACATACTCGTATTCCGGTCCATGAAACTATTATCGTCTGGAACTGTTTCTTGGTTACTAATTAATGAGAATATCTTGGAACACATGGATGGATGGTTGGCAACATCGCGACTAACAAATCTATCTATACTTATAGAACGCAAAGTCCAGTTGGTATACTGACACACTGATTCGCTGATAATCAACGTAGCTCCACGATAGCTAAACCAAGAGACTTGAATTTTGGCACACAGATGCCTAATTTAGTATGTAGCTGCGTAATAAGATAGGATACAATCAAAAGTTTAAGTGGAAGCAAGTTACCGCCAAAATTGTCGCTTTCTAGCCGTTTATTTTGCATTTTTTTTTGTGGTCAAACTAAAGAATATAACGAAAAATGACCGAGAATGGACCCCCCCCCCCAAAATAGTATATGAGGACCCCACAAAAAATATAAAATTTGGAATTTTTCGGTTTCTCCCCGATTTATGGCCGGTCTTCACCGCCAAAAAATCGGAATTAAGAAATACCATATCGGGATGAGCGGGAAAGCTGAAATTGAATACCAAGGTGTTCCGCAATACAAAAAGTAATATAAACGATATATGAATGCAAGCAAGCTAAATGTGGGCACCTACAGACACAATATTAGGTGAGGATAGCAACCACCTAGTAGTTGCTTAACTTCAGTGATCTAACGGGAACTGTTGTCTTAAACGTGACAATTAACGCAAATATCAGGTTATTAAAAACGATATATGAATGCAAGCAAGCCAAATGTGGGCACCTACAGACACAATATTAGGTGAGGATAGCAACCACCTAGTCGTTGCTTAACTTTAGTGATCTAACGGGAACTGTTGTCTTCAACGTAACAATTAACGCAATAATATCAGGTTATTAAAAACGATGTATTAATGCAGCAAACAAAATGCGGGCACCTACAGACACAATATTAGGTGAGGATAGTACCTATGTTATCTAGATAGGTATACCTAACTGTGTGATGCGGGTGGAAAAAGTAACTAGAGAAAATTACGAGTGCCAATTATATTTTTTTACCCAAGGCGTAATTTCTTCCAACCCATATATGACTTGCTAACTTTCCATGAGGAAAAGTAAATTGCTTGTAGTCAGTTACCTGTGTTCGGCAAAATGTCTCCCAGTTCAAATGTTATTGCTGTTGTAGCGGTGTTTCTCTTAAAATCAACTAAAATTACTTTCCTAATTCCATATTCAGGTTCGGAAAAAGGTACAAATAGCTTCATATGAACCCACCAGTTCCCTTTGAATACACCAGTTCCCGTCAGATCACTGAAGTTAAGCATTGTCGGGCGTGGTCAGTAATTAGATGGGTGACCGCTTGGGAACACCACGTATCGTTGGCTCTTTTTTCCGGCCCAACCCAGGCTGGTTGAGGTCGAGACGTTAAGCCAAATTAAAAAAAAAAAATCCCATCTTTGAAATCCGAATTTAATGAAACAAATTTAGATCCTCTATACATCTAATGACAATAAACAATGTAATAACAACCAACCTAGAACAAAAACAAAAAACAAAAAAAAATAGAAAAAAACTGTTCTAACGGTATTCATTTTATTTTTTACCAGTAGAACATTGATGACATCTCTGCCTACAATCAGTTGGTCTTATTTTAATATACATAAGAGGTCCAGTAAACAATACAAAACCCAACTTAGATATCCATGGACCCATACAGAACACTGGATACCTCGTCGGGTCTGACTAATTTATGTAGTAGAGCGTATGACAGTTCATGGAGAATGAGTCTAGGCGAAGTGCTCAATAGGAAATGAGAAGAAAAGAAAAAATGCGTACATTCCGATAGATGCGGAGAATTTATTGTTATTTATTAATTTCGACATCGTGGCAACATCGAGCAGCCGCCCGGACCTAAAAGTTTGTATCGCACTGGATTTTCACGCAGGAGGCACGGAATCTTGACGGAATCGAAATATTTTTTGGAACTTTCCTTGATTGTTTGGGGGTGTACTCAGTCTCATGATATCAACTGAGTAACTATAAAAGGTGGTGTGCACCGAATATATTTTTTATGCTGTTATACACACGATAACACATTAGTGGCGCCATCGCGTTCGATGGTATGAGACTGGCTGTAAAACATTTTCAATTCAGTCTTACTAAAGATAAAAGATCCTATTTCACGTGAATACAGATCTAAATCCACGTGTCATTGAAGAGAGGAACAGTCTAGTTTACAAAAGGGATCGGCCAGAGCCGTAGCGAGCTTTACTGGCGCCCGAGGAAAATTCTGAAATTAGCGCCCCCCCCACCCCGCCAAAAAATGCTCATATTAATTATTCAACGGCAAAACGTATTAAAACAATCATGCCTTTATTCTTAATGAAACCTACAAATACAAAATCAAAAATCTTCCATATCGATTTGTTTGAATCTTACAAAGCAATTGTCAAAGTTATAATGTGATTCGTCGAGATTTTATGGCTGCAAACTCATCAATGACATCGTCAAAGTCAATTTCTTTCGCGACCTCGTATTCGATAGACAGAATTGCCAAATTTGTCAATCTTTCCTGACCCATAGTTGATCTTAAATAATTTTTTATCGGAATCTTGAAAAAATTGCAACAAAATTATTAAAATTATCTTTCAAAAAGTTTTGGCGCCCTCAGTCGCCTCACCCTAGCTACGGCTCTGGGATCAGCTCATAGATTATCAACATGACGAACATTTCATCTTCATGTATGTTTGTTTGTTTTGCGATGCAAGCCACAATTTTCATCCGATTTTGACGAAATTTGGTATGTATGTTTAGTTACGACATGAAAGAAATTTCGTGTATAATTTTTGGAGGCCCGGGAGACCAATATTGTGTTTTTTAAAGGCTTTTATTTGACTTACTATGTCTGTATGCTTTTTAAAAATGATTTTTATCATTTTAGCTTTTTTTTAAAAAAAAAAAAAAAAAAAAAAAAATACTTTATTAATAACAATAAATATACTATTACAATATTAAACCTCCTAAGCAAATTTAACTTATTCGGGAAATTTTGTTGTAGAAACGAAAAACTTTGATATGTTATAGCTTTTCGATTTTTAAAAATTTGGGGGACCTTGCCCCCCCGCGGAGTTCCAGGGGGGGGCCCAATATTTTATTTTTTGAAAATGTTTTTTTTTTTTAATTTGATTAAGAATTTTTTTCTATACATGACTGCAACACTAACGTGAACACCTGATCATCTTGATCCACTAGTAATGGGCCGAAATTGGGTAATAGGCCGACATCCCAATAGGACTCACAAAATGAGATAACTCTAATGAATGAATATGCTGATTTTTATCAAAATTGGTCAAGCCGTGCAACGATCAGACAAATAGATGTTTAAAGAAAAGTCGTAGAGTAAAAAACTCGATAATATTTTGTAAAATGAAATGTGATATTAATTGCAACAGTTGTACATCTGTACTAGAAAAGATTTAATCTGAAAGTAGCTGAAACGTAACCGAATTGAAAATCTATGCTCGATAGATACCTAATAATGATAAAATGGGGGAACTTGATCCGCTAATCGAATCATTCAGGTGTGCAGTCGATAGGCAAAGAGACGATGATATCGGTGCTGATTTCCAAACACGATTCTACTTCTGTCGGTGCTCAGGCTTTACAAACTAGGGCATACATAAGTTTTGAGACAATTTTTGATTTCTTGAAGAGAGTACCGCTGTTGATTGAATGAGGCTTCTGATTTCCAAACACGATTCTACTTCTGTCGGTGCTCTGGCTTTACAAACTAGTGCATACATAAGTTTTGAGACAATTTTTGATTTCTTGAAGTGAGTACCGCTGTTGATTGAATGAGGCTTCTGAATGCCAAAAGGAAATAGCAAAAAGAAGATGAACATTTGTACAATGTAACATACGATAAATAAATCAACTCTGAATAATAAATAAATCAACTTCAAACGTTTGGAAAAATATCAAAAACACAAAATTAGAAATTTAGCGATAGTGGGCTAATATGGGACAATGGCTATTGCAGGACACTGATTTTAAAATATAGTGCGACCTTTCAGCTTGTACAGCAATCATAAATATTGGTATATTTTGTAAACATTAACATGTCAAAATCGAATTATTTGTTGCCAAGATGAAGCGAACACGCCTTTTCACATCAACTACGTGAATTACATACTTTTACTATTTTTACTGCCCATACGGTGATTTTAGAATAAGAATGGGCCCGTAATTTTTCCCCCGGCCAGGGTTTTCTGTCTCCGGCCCTGCCATTGAACACGATGATGCCACTATTGAATGAATGTATTTCAAGAGAAGCAATTCCTTCACATTTGTTCCGAAGATTTCAAGAAACCCACTTTACGATTCTGTCACAACCTGTATATTCAGTGCCATTTATCACCCTTGACAATTGAAAACTTTAGAAGCCAAAAAAAATAAAAAAAATAATAATAATATTTAATGCAGTCCCATATTATTCGGCAATTATCGGAAACGATGATGCCACTGTTGATTGAAAAATCTTGGGAAACCCATTAGCTGCTATTATCGGAATCGATGATGCCACTGTTGATTGAAAAATCTTGGGAAACCCATTAGCTGCTATTATCGGAATCGACGATGCCACTGTTGATTGAAAAACCTTGGGAAACCCATTAGCTCCCGGCAAATGACAAATGTCTAGCATAGGTAAATAGGAATATTGATTACAAGAAATGATTAGAAAGTACATTACTGAACTGATTTCAATAATCTGCAACCAGAGCTATATTCTAGTTCAAAAGCTTACCAATATACACGCACCATAAGTACAACATTCCAAAGGCGAAACTTAATGAAAGTTTACATGGCGTGACGGTTGAATGGTTGCAGATACAGCTATTGCACGATCATAGAGATCAGATTTAAGAACTGTTTACATGATCAACTCACCTAGCAATCGTAATGTTTACATGGACGCTGCACAAGGCCCGATTGGGGATAAGTTTTTACCGGAACTACTATTGACATTTTATGTCTTTACTTTGGCACATAGCATCGAAAAGCATTACCCTCAAAGTGTTACTTTTAGTTCCACTCGGTCATCTTCGTCGCAATTCCACTCGGCCACCTTCGTCTTTGTTTAATTTGTAAAGACATAAAATGTTCCTATGTGTTGCGGACTCGTACGCGAGCTTTTATATAATTTTCCTGGGAAAACAACTTCATTATCAAGGCATGGCCGATCAAAACGTTTCCTAACCTCCTGGTTTGGGGGACGTTCATCTTAACGCTTATATTGATAAAATAAACAAACTTGTTCTTCTCATGAGGTTGCTTATCCCTAAAAACTCTTGCACCATTTGGAAAAACTATTGCTCCATTCGGGAAAACGAAAAACTCTTGCACCGGCCGAAAAAGATTTGCAACATTCGGAAAAACTATTGCACCATTTGGAAAAACTCTTGCACCAGTCGGAAAAACTATTGCTCCATTCAGATTCGGCACAAGGCCCGAATGGGGACAAGTTTTTACCGGAGCCACTATTATAAGTTATTATAACATTACAGAGGGTTATCATTCGTTTGTAATGTTCAATATAAGCGTCAAGATGAACGTCCTCCAAACCAGAGAGGTTAGGAAACGTTTTGATCGGACATGCCTCGATGATGAAGTTGATTTTCCGATAAAAAACGAAGTTGATCCGGTAAAAACGTTTTTACTGAATCAAATAGTCATATTGAAATGAAAACCCTCTGTAATGTTATAATAGTGGTTCCGGTAATAATTAGCTCCGGTGAAAACTTTTGAGGCTTGTGCCGTGTTCCATTTACATAGCTCCTTCAGCGCCGTTTACAGCTCACTTCTGTGGAATTGAACAGGATTGAAAGTGCTGGACGTTCCTTAACTTCAGTGATCTAACGGGAACTGTTGTATTCAACGTGCCATAGACGCCGGCTATATTAGGTTTTAAAATCATGTCTCGCATTTTGGTTTATTATTTTCAAAAGAACCTTTGGAAATGTCACGGAAAAAAAATTACCCCCCCTCAGAATTTGATATTATACGTTTCAAGGTACGTAGAATCCAAAAATCAAAAAAAAAAAATCGTTTGTCCGCCGTACGCCGCGATGGGCACTTTTGCCACTTAGCGTTGACCGATTTGGATGAAATTTGGTATATAGGTCCCATCTGGGCTCTAATTGTGCCCCGCAATCGAATACACTCTTGGCGATTTTTACCGCTTTTTAGCGGTTTTCAGTATCGCTTTCTAAAAGAAGAATGGTAAGAGCTAGAGATTTGGAATTTTGTATGTATGTCTTATTGGGGGTCTCAGCTAGCTCCAAAACTTTTGGGTTCAATCAAATATACCGCTGGCGGCTTTTACCGCTTTAAAGCGGTTTTCATTAATCCTGTCTAAAAAGAGAAAGATAGAGCCAGAGACTTCAAATTTGGTAGGTATGTCAAATTTAGGGTCTAATTACGACCCAGATTTGGAATCGTCACGAGAACCCCCCCAATTCTTTTGGGGGGTACCCCCCATTTTTTTGTCACATTGGCAGATTTTTTCCTTGTACAAGTCAATTCTACAGACCATCTTTCATTTTAGCGGCGACCATTTTGTTTATTAAATTGACCATAATTATTATACTTTTAATATTATTCCGTTATGAAATAAATTTAATTCAATTGTTGGATGGTTCAATTGTGAACAATGGAGAGATGTAGTCTTTATTTAATCTTCTCGTGTTTATATTATTCAAACAACATCATCAATCTGGTCTAACATCTTGGTGCAAATTGATAGATGTTCACTCAGATAGATAGGACCGAAGAACAACATTGAGATAAAGGTATTTCCGTAGTGATGCAAAGTGTTGTTCTCGGCATAGAAAAGAAAGGGAAATAGCGAGCGTTAACTTTTAAATAAATTAAAACAAAACACTTATCAAAAACACTATTAATAATTATTCATGAAGAAACTAGTTTCGAATCATTCGATCAGTCTAGTCGAGTTTAAAGATGGAAGTTGACTGAGGATTGTTCATCGCGTGCTGAGTAGTGTGACGCGATGTACCATCAAAATAGAATATTGTCACTGGCTCTATCAATTTCAATTTGATTATTATTATTATTATTTTGCGTTAGGCGCTTTAACTAATAGCAGAAGCTATGTCCTTCGCGCCGATTTCTCAAAATTAACTAAATTTTATCATACAGGTTGATCATTTTGAGGTACCTGAACAAAGAACGCCTGAGGCGGCTATAAAGGGAACAGTCGAGAATGTGGCGCACAGTCATAGACTCACCACAACAACAAACCGGTGGAGGTGATTTTTTAAATAGGTAACTATGAGTCAGTCTGGTGTGGCCAATTCTCGTCCTGGTCAATACAACCTCCTCAGAACGAGTATCTCTAAAGTTGGTGGGCCAAGAACATATACTTGGTTTTATGATCTTTAATTTGTTAGGGCTAATGAGATCCCAAGAGGACTAATTTGATTATTTAATAATTATAATATAGGAATGTCTTCGGTGACCTTATGTTTTTTTTT
>CM022882.1:4103368-4116142 GCA_012654025.1 Pachypsylla venusta | reverse complement strand
AAATGTTACAGTTTGTCACTTGTGTATGAAACAACATTGCAGTTTTAGAGCACAGATTTTCACATTTTGACTCCTAATTATTCAAAATAATTAGGAGTCAAAATGTGGAATATAATGCGTACCATACGAATTTAGCTTTCTTACATTATTGCGGTCATAACGGAGATGACATAGGATACTTTTTATGACGAAATTTGATTATCATTTTTGGAGAGATTCTTATCTTACTATCGGTACCAAATTATTTAAAATGATTGTGGGCATGACTGAAGCAAGTGAACGGCCATGTCTCGAAGGTACCAAATGGATGGAGCCTCTTAGCAAACAGATAAAGGTAAGAGATATCCTATAGGATGTTAACTTGTCAAGGATGGACCTGATATTTCCAATTATCAGCAGTTTTCTTGTACCAATGAATATCTCGAGATATTCGCTTAACCACTGAGCTACCTGCCTCGGTAGCTCAGTGGTTAAGCGCTCGCCTGGTAAACAAAAGGGTGTGGGTTTAATCCCAAGCAGAGGCAGGATTCCTCATTAATTTGAGTATTTGACCACTCTAAGGGTTAGGTGGTAGAAAATGCCTCAGGCATTAACCTCGCCTAGTGGTAACATTCTACTCAAGTCTATTTTTTTCTTTTTTTAACTCAATATCTTGAGAACAGTTTCAAAATTCGAAAACGCTCCTGCTTTCGTCACTATGAGTATATGTACTTATTACAAGAAAAAAATCGATATTTTGAAAGAAATAACAACACGAATTTTATTTTGTCAATACAAAATGGTGGTGTGTCATAATTCGGGTATTAATTTTTAATTATTCACATTTAATATTAACAACTGTGTATTTATGTTTTGTTAAATTACATTTCTCAGATGAATCACACTGATTACAATTAAATTTAATACCTTCATGTGATCTTAAATGTTTTTTAATATTACTTTTATCTGTATACGATTTGTTACATAAATTACATTGAAATCTAATACCTGTATGTGTGAACATATGTGCTTTTAAACTACTTTTTGCTGTAAATGATTTATCACAAAATTTACAATAAAATCGCATAGTAGAATTGTGTGATAGCATATGTCTATCTAAAGCTCTTTTAATAGGAAATGATTTTGTACATTTTTCACAATGAAATATACTCCCGTCATGTGCTATTACATGTGCATTTAAACCATGTTTCGAAGTAAAAGATTTATCACAGTGTTCACATTGAAATCGTATACCTTTGTGTGATAACATATGTGTAGCTAAATATCTTTGAGTTGTAAAAGATTTCTCACATAAATTACATGGAAATCGTATACCTTTATGACCTAGTCTATGAGCTTTTAAACCATGTTTTGCTGTAAAAGATTTGTCACACTGANTCAGCTTTCTTCATTCAGATATTTTAGTAGGGGCAGACAAAATCGTTTGCTCATTACAATGAACCTGGATTATCGGAAATTGAAAATCAGTATTTCTTTGACAAAGAAAGAAAATCTTGACATGAAAACATAACAACCATCAAATCATCAAGAACATTTAATAGTGAAGACTTAAAGGCTTTTGATATCACGTTCACTTGGCCAAGATACAGAAAGACACGGAAGTGATGGTTACTTCAGATTAAGAATATGAGGGATCTGGAATTAGACAATATTTTTATTGTTGCTTTATATTTTATATGGCACTTACATTATCCAAACTTATAACCGTTTTTCCGACGTACCATGGTCCCAAATTAATTCGGATAATCTATGTTCTACTGTTTTTTTATTTTTTTGCTTTATCTCTTACAGTATAAACTTTAATATATTTTAAATCTTACCTGCAATCAATTATGCTAATCGTGATTCAAGATAAGTACTTAATATATTTTTAAATAATTGTATCTTTTCATAAAATATGAAAGAATTAATTTACATAATAATTAGGTATTTACAAAAGAGAAAGTACCTATGACAAAAGTTTGAGAAATTGGCTGATCGAAATTCTTTAGCTATTTCTTGAAATTAGAAACTTTTAAGACATAAATTAATTGTATGCACATTTAGTACTTAAAAGTATCTATCAGATTATCCAGAAATATCTATTATCAATTTTTCTTATCAATAGATATCAGAGTTTGAAGATGAAAAATAATATTTTCTATCTAAAGAAGAAATTACAAAAATTTAAACTTCAACACTGTTGCCAAGTTTGTTTTCATTACCTGTATTATTTCTTAGTCGTTAAATTATTACTGAAGTCGCAAATCTGCTATGGTTCGTTTTATATCTGCCATGGTTCGTTTTAAATATTAGATTTAATTAATTTCCTTAAAAACATATTCCCATATTTGGAAGAAAATGTACAATCTTTATCTTCATATTTAAGGAAAAGTTGGATTAGTAAGCATACAATACAGGCATGGCCGTATAAACGTTTCCTAACTTCTCTGGTTAATATAGTCAGTTCTAATTAACATCTTAATAATTTTATAGTCAAGTGAAGATATATTATTTTCTTTACCTCATTATGGATTTACTTGATATAGCATACCAATTTAACAAATTTAAAAAGGTTGTCACACGATAGATTAATTATTTTTTCTTCTCTGAGCAAGAGAAGGAAGAACACTCAGTTTCGCGGAAAATCTCTCAATAATAATTATGCGTATTAGGTATACATAAAAAAATGTGATACTCGTGTGACGTCGACATTTTCTCAGTAGGAACATACCTTGTCTATTCTTTATATCATGTATCTTATCAATTTATCAAATTTAATGGCGCAACAATTTAAAATAAAATTTGATTATTCTGATTGCAAAAGTAGAAAAAGAAAGTTATACCTAAAAGGTATTTGATTTATTTTGAGCAAGTAAAGAGATAATTTTAGTGAGAGTAAAAATGTGAGTAATGGACCATCCACCATGTTTTATTGTCTTTTGGGCTGTTGGTCAAACGCTAATTCTATTCCCGGTCGGTCAGGTGCATTTTTCTCTGCTACAAAAAATATTAAAATTTCGGTTTTAATAGCAAATTTTGTCTCATTTAAGTCTTGAAGACATGGCAGATTCAGTTTCCATAATATCATTGAAGTTAAGCAACGTCCAGTGGAGTATTGCCTGCTGTGTAACATAAGTTTGAATCCTCGTGATACTGAGTATTTCGACTAACCCCGGCAGGTGAGGTCCATTGTGTAGCGGGTTTGTAAGTTTCCAACTACTGGACGTTAAAACCACCGTTTCAAAAGACCTCAGATATTAAATAAGCGTAAAGACCCCCAAAAAATAAGTAATTCCATTTTTTCATGATTTTTTACAACGTATTTTTCAGATATTTCGTGAAGGAATGCAATGCCTTCCCGTTATTCCTATGCAGATGGTGAAAGTACGGGCTCCACAAATCCATTTGCAGGATTTCAAACAAATTCTAATTCTCAAAATAATGTAGAACAACCACACAAACCTTGCAGAGCTTGTGTTGATTTTAAAACTTGGAGAAAACAACAAGAGAAATCTACCGTAAGATATTTTATTTGTTATCTCAACCAACCAGTCTGGTCTTCAGTTGAGAGGGGGTTAGGGGTTGTTTAACGCTGAATATCACCATCGAAATTAGTGAAATGAATGAGTAAATAATTATCGCAAAACGTGTAACCCTTGCTTACGGTTAGTGACCTTAATTAAGTCAACTGAATTATCTGCGAGTACTTGAATTAGATTTACCAGATCATTCTACCAAAAAGAAGTGTCCCCAGATGGTTGGTTCTACGTACCAGGGCAACCCAAACACTCAAAAGAGTTTGGCCAAAGACCATCAACAGAGTAATGCAAACAAAAAGAGGACCCATATCGTTTTACAACAATTATACCCATTTTTTCTGATGGTGATTATTTGCTGTGGTGAAACAAGTGTTTGCCAATGTCAGTGATTTTGGTCTTCTTTGACTCATGATTGCTGCTACAACAACAACCAAAAAGAAGTTAAGGAATGATTCTTTTTCATCAAATATCACCTCCCTCTTGTGTCCGTTACTGCACCCAGAGTACAGTACTCCCGGGCACCTGTGTGTGGCTACATAATGCTGAGTGAGGTCAAAAAGGGAACCTGCAACTACAACTCACTAATATTAAATGAACAAATTGTATCTGAACGACAAAGCAAGAATTTAGCAATTGGATTTCTTATTTTACTGATCAAAGTGTCAAAGGGTAATACACCCTCAGCTTGCATCAAGGTTTCATTTCAGGTCGAGTCAAAAATTTGAAAAGTATTTTTTTTATAATTTTCTAATTAGTCTGGTTGTGTTTGTGGGTAACTGATCATCCTGAGGACTAATGAGAATATGATAATAGCTACAAATGGTAGCTTTGTAAGGTGTTTGTTTTAGTGATATTTGAGTGATTGTTAAAAATACCTTGTAATGCTATGATGCTCACAAAAATTCTGATATAATAACATAAAGAAATATACATCAATATTTAATATTTTACGCTTCAACGTACGTAGAATTCAAGAATCGAAAAAAGTCTGGTCTGCCGTACACCTTTTATTTATTAGCGTTGACCGTTTTCAATTAAATTTGTTATGTAGGTCTCATATGTTTCGCAACTGCCAGTCACATAATACATAAGATTTCATACTAAGATTCACTGTGGAACTCTGTAAATGTGTTTCATCAAAATCCGACGAGGCGTTCGAGAGTTATCTTGATACAAATAGGCAAATAAAAAGTCGTGAAGTAAAAAATACACATTCTTGGGCCACATAGTTTAGATAATTGAGGTTGTGTTTTTTTGTCTATTTCTGTTTACAGACAAACCAAAGTTCCACAAAATCTGCAGAACATACTCCTAAGAATTGTCCATTAGACAAAGATCAACTCGGTCAACATACATGGGGCTTTCTTCATACAATGGCGGCCTACTACCCCGATAAACCTTCATTAGAACAGCAGAAAGATATGTCAACATTCTTTTTTCTTTTATCAAAATTTTATCCATGTGATTTTTGTGCTAAAGATTTAGCAGATCAGTAAGTACCACTTGGCATAACTGAAGACAAGAACTTCATTGACAGATGGTACTCGATAACCATCTGAAACAGTTGTACGTCATCTCAGATATGAGACATAGAAAGGCCATCTTACATGGAGCATTTAAGGACCTAACCATTGAGAGAATACCTTGCTCTCAGTCGCAAAAATGTTAGATGTGCTAATCACTCCTCATTCTGTTCTGTGAAACACCTGCACATTATGAGCTTTCATCAAGACCAAATAGATAATTGAGGTTGAAATTGAGGACCAAATAGATAATTGGTTCATTTCAGGTTAAAGGTTCGACCTGGTAGGAGGATAAGGAAACTGTTGTTCATGTCATGACTAGAACTGTGATGGAATGCCTTCCTGTTCATCCTAGTGCACAGAACCAAATGTTCGGTCCTCCTTACCCGGAAAACCCGAACAAGCTCAACCAAAGACCCCTAATGTTAACAGATGCAGCTCTTGTATCTCTCCAGGTGTTCCATCTTGCCAAAGAATGGAGATGAATCCTTCAATGAACCTTGGTTCATTTCAATTAAGTCTTCTTGTTTTTTTTTCAGGTTAAAGGTTCGACCTCCTGTTACAAGTTCTCAATCAACTTTATCACAATGGTTATGTTGGCTTCACAATGGTGTAAATGAGAAACTAGGCAAACCACTATTTGATTGCAGTAAAGTCAATCAGAGATGGCGTGATGGCTGGGAAGATGGTTCTTGTGATGAATAGACGGCAAATAGAAGTAGATTGTCTTTCTGAAAGAATCGAACTCAATCTACATGGGAAAATTAGTTCATCTATCGAAACCCAATGTGTAAACAAAATTTAAAAAACGCTAGCGTTATTTATGACGAGGATTCACTTACTTTTTCACTTCCGACTCGAGTTTCGTCTCCTTCGTAGACATTTTCAAGGAAACTTTCCTTGATCCAATATTACCCAATTAAGCCGCAAAACTAATTGACTGCGTAAAGTACTGCCCTGCGCATATATCATTCGTCTCAAACACCAAGGCTTTGGAAATGAAGTTGAAAAGCTTTTAAAACAAATGACACAAAAGATTTGAAAGTTAATTCTGAAGGGGACACAATCATGAAGGTTTTGTAACTCTTTATGCTTATAAAAAAGCCTTTAATAAAATACAAAGTCCATTTGTTTTACCGACTGACTATGGAAAACCTAGAACTTTGAAGCAAAAAGCAAATACGCGATTTAAAAAGGAGAAAACTAGAAGCCAATTGAGTTATTTTCTTTCCCTCCAAACCCTATCCCTTATCCAACATTTTCACGCTGTCATATCCTTATTCCAGGTGTGACAGATTTCTTTGCCATAGAAAGGACGCATACGAAGCTGTAGTCACAAGCTAGTTTTATATTAATAAACCNGTCAAGATGGTTTGGGATCATAATCTCTAGTCGCGATACATCACCGGGCACGATGTACCACTATAAGTATTTCATGTTCCCTAAGGATACCTAAGGATCTATCAAAGATTGCATTAACTACATAGAACATTTTGCCTTGCACAAGTCCAGAAACGCGCATCATTCTTTCTGTCATTTTTATTGCGAGTTAAATTTGTGCCTTGTCGACTTTCGAAATAAAGTTCATTGATCTCGATAAACTCAATCGTAAGTACACCGAAATAATTGAGTTACCTACTAGGGTAAATATATTGTATCAAAAGAGAACCAAAGGAACTTGCGATGGCGGGTAAATTTACCATATCTTTTTTAGTATTATTCGCGGCTCAAAATTACGGCGACAGAATATTTGACCTTTTCCATTTGTTTCAATGTATAGGTACCTAATTTAAATCTGGGCAATATTTTTTTTTTGGTTAACGTCTCTTTCACATCTAATAGTCATTCGAGACGGACTTTTATACCCTAAGCTTTCATCAAGACCAAATAGATAATTGAGGTTGAAATTGAGGACCAAATAGATAATTGGTTCATTTCAGGTTAAAGGTTCGACCTGGTAGGAGGATAAGGAAACTGTTGTTCATGTCATGACTAGAACTGTGATGGAATGCCTTCCTGTTCATCCTAGTGCACAGAACCAAATGTTCGGTCCTCCTTACCCGGAAAACCCGAACAAGCTCAACCAAAGACCCCTAATGTTAANCCCCCCCCCCTTTTTCAATGCTAGGATTAATTAAATACTCTGTACTCTCATTTCACTGATGTGGCAAGTGCTGCCACATCAGTGTTGAAATTTCAAACTATAACAGAGCTGATAAGTACTACGCACTTTAAAAACACAAACACCTGATTTCTTTTGCAATTTATTGTAGGAGGAGGAAAGAGGGGAATTTCTTTTTTTGTTTTGTTCAAATCAGCTGATAAATTGCAAACAAAAACATTAAACAAAAAATAGAAAAAAAAGAAAACAGTTTTGTGTTATCTTTGCAAGTGGGCAGTAGTGTTCTTTATCAAGAAATAGTTTTTATCATTTTTGATTAGATACCTATCTGTCTATCTTTTGTGTTAAATTTTAATTGATTTTAAAAATTTAAAGTTATTTTTTTATTTTGGTAATTTTAATTTATATATCTAAGTTAATTCATTTTTTTTTAATTTTAGAATGCCATTTATTTCTAAAGATTGGAGATCTCCTGGTGAAGAATGGGTAAAAACTGATGAAGGTTGGGAGAAAAAGAAAATTTTAGAATGTGATCCAAGATTGCAAAATGAAATTTTACAAAGGTCAGTAGTTTTATATTAGTCTTATTTTGGTTAAGCTGTGATAATGCTTTATTGATTTCTATTATAAATTTGATTAAGTGTGAAATTCTGACGGGCCGAGTTCAACCGTGGTGATTGTGTAAAAAACACAAAATATCATTATGTTTTGTAACTTTCTTTCTTGTTTATCACTAGAAAGCCACCAAGAATTGATGATTGAAATTGAAAACAATAAACAGTCTTATCTAATGAGAAAACATAATATTAACATTGATAACAAAAGTTAGCTTTCCTTATCATAAATAAAAAAAATTACTCATCAATACGCGTTTTCAAAATTAAGATGTAAAATATATAACCTTGATATGTTGAGTGCTGACTATGAATGTTCATATAATTTCAGACGACGATGACTCATAAGATTATGTGCACTAGAATTTTATTCGCGCCGGGCTTATAATAATAATAATGTGTATTATATAACCGTCAATGGGCGTTGACTGTTCGAAATAAGTTCAGTGGAATATGTCTGTGTTGCATATACACTATTAGGACTCTATTCTCTGTCGGTTTTTAATTACACTCACCCGTCAACGGCCGCTGCCGTCCTTTCATAACGAATTCAGCAGACGATGCATCAAAGTGGAAGATAATAACAAATTATTGAAGAAATTGCTCAGGGACTGGTTACGGGAAAATTCTATATAGAATCAAGTAGATAAATTTAAAATGGAAATATTTTAATATGGTAAGGGAAAAATGGTGTAATAGGTAGTTCTTTTTCTTTCTTTTTTTTCTCTCTCTCTTCTTTTTCTTCTTCTTCTTCTTTTCATTTCGATTATATTACAAAAAACCGAACAGCTTCTCACAAAATAAAGGGATTCCCTTTAGTCTGAGAAGTCGTACAACTAAATTAATACTTTTCTCTTCCTCTTATAAAGTAACTTCCTATTTATCCTACACCTTAAAACTGACGATTAGAGGGAGAGAGACGTATACATGTTCTCACTTATGTTATTATATTGATTTATAAAAAATAACTAATTTTATAATATTATTTATTGTACCAAATAAATACATACATACATCATAAGATTATGGGTATTAGGACTCTATTCGCTGTCGGTCTTATTATATTCACCCGTCAACGGCCGCTATCGTCCTTTCATAAACAAATTTAGCATACGATGTATCATAAGATTATGGGTATTAGGATTCTATTCGCTGTCGGTCTTATTACATTCACCCGTCAACGGCCGCTACCGTCTTTTCATAAACAAAATTCAGCAGATGATGTATCATAAAATTATGGGTATTAGGACTCTATTCGCTGTCGGTCTTATTATATTCACCGTTCAACGGCCGCTATCGTCCTTTCATAAACAAATTTAGCATACGATGTATCATAAGATTATGGGTATTAGGATTCTATTCGCTGTCGGTCTTATTACATTCACCCGTCAACGGCCGCTACCGTCTTTTCATAAACAAAATTCAGCAGATGATGTATCATAAAATTATGGGTATTAGGACTCTATTCGCTGTCGGTCTTATTATATTCACCGTTCAACGGCCGCTATCGTCCTTTCATAAACAAATTTAGCATACGATGTATCATAAGATTATGGGTATTAGGATTCTATTCGCTGTCGGTCTTATTACATTCACCCGTCAACGGCCGCTACCGTCTTTTCATAAACAAAATTCAGCAGATGATGTATCATAAAATTATGGGTATTAGGACTCTATTCGCTGTCGGTCTTATTATATTCACCGTTCAACGGCCGCTATCGTCCTTTCATAAACAAATTTAGCATACGATGTANGATATCTTTGGTTCTTGAAGATCTGAAAGTAGATACCCAGGGATCAGTGTCAGTTTCCTCCTCAATTCATCCACGCGTAGACTCATTCGAGCAATGACGATATCTTTGGTTCTTGAAGATCTGAAAGTAGATACCCATGGATCAGTGTCAGTTTCCTCCTCAATTCATCCACGCGAAGACTCATTCGAGCAATGACGATATCTTTGGTTCTTTAAGATCTGAAAGTAGATACCCATTGGTATGATCGTTGGCTTAGTAAAAGTTCTGAATCAACATCAGAAACACAAAGTTTTTAAGGGAAATTTTCATTTTAGTTGGACCATTTCACTCAGGTGGCCCAAAAATTATTCTGCTAATTCTTAATTCTATGAATATTAATGAATGTTCAAATTTAATCAAAATCGGAAAAGGGGGGTTCGAGAGTTATCGTGGTGCAAAAAGATAAACAAAAGAAAAGATTAGAATTAGACCGTCGCGTCGGTCATTAAGAAAAAGACCGTTTGGTCATTAAGAAAAAGACCGTCCGGTCATTAAGAGAATGACCGTTCGGTCATTAACTTAATGACCGTTTGGTCATTAAGAAAAAGACTGTTCGGCCATTAAGAAAAAGAACGTTCGGTCATTAAGAAAAAGACCGTACGGTGATTAAAAAATCTGGTGTGAACATCACACGACTTTCCTTATCTATAAAAAAGAAGAAAATATTGTAATGGGCTGAAATTTTCGATGTCGAGTTTTCAATGCCAAAACACGTTTTGAAGTCCCCAAAGCGGAAATACAATTATATATTACACTNGATACGTGGTGTTCCCAAGCGGTCACCCATCCAAGTACTGACCACGCCCGACGTTGCTTAACTTCAGTGATCTGACGGGAACTGATGTATTCAACGTGGTATGATCGTTGGCTATATTAAACTCTAATATAATATGTGAGTATTGCTGTAGTGTCAGTATGGCAGGCGAGTGAAAGTTGCTTGCGTTGCGTCGTTTACATTGCAGGATTATTTGGTTCAGTGTAACGATTGGAACACTCGAATGTGGTTTTCATAGTGTTACCGAATTGTCCCGAGTGCGTCGTTTACATTGCAGCATCATTTGGTTCAGTGTAACAATTGAAACACTCGAATGTGGTTTTCATAGTGTTACCGAATTGTCCCGAGTGCGTCGTTTATATTGCAGCTTCATTTGGTTTAGTGTAACGATTGGAACACTCGAATGAGGTTTTCATAGTGTTACCGAATTGTCATTTTTTTTTTTTTTTTTTTTTTTGTTTCCAATTTTAATATAAAATGTTGACTCGTCAGGCGCGGACCAGAGACAACATAAAATCTTCACCTACAATAAACTCCAAGTTGAAAGACAGTAAAGGTAATAAAAACACTACTATAACAACAGTATCTACTGCTCCAACAGTTGTATCGTCTATATCAAAAAAGAATTCTAGGACCCCTACAAATGTAGCCAATCATAAAAAAGATCCTAAACCTAAAACTGAGACTTCTGTAGAAACCGAAGTTTCTTTTCTTAAACAAAAAAACTCTGAACTTGAGAACAAAATAAAGGAACTGCAGGACGAACTTGCTAATTTCAAAATACTTTACCAAGAACTACAAGCCGCACCTACCAGCTCAAAAGACCCTGAAATACAAGTTTCTTCGGATGATAGTCTCAACAGCTCCAGTTTCTTTATCTCCACACCTGCACCATCTCTTTCTCCACTGAGCCACACAGTTGCACCCAAGACCAAAGTTATGAATGAAAACGTATCAAAAAACCAGCCACGGATGCTCATTGTTGGTGACGACACAGTAAAGGGTCTATCAAACCTATTAACCAACCTTCTGCCTGAGTTCAATATCACTAGTTTCTTTTATCCAGGAGCCCCCTTTAGACACGTCACTGAAAGAGTTTTCAGTTTCGCTCAATCCTTTGGATGTGACGATATAATCTTCGTGATGGCTGGATCTAAAGACATTCCCAACTTATATCATTCTGAACTTAAATCGATATGTGAATCCTTGCAACCAGTATTTACTAAAACAAACGTAATATTCTCTACCATCCCGTATACTCATCATAAACAAGGAAAATTTAACTCTAATATTTTTTCTACAAATCTATGTCTAACTCAGCTAAGTCAACGCTACAATTTTTATGTTTTTAACTGTAATTATTTTCTTTCTAGATACATGTACACTCGTCACGGCTTACATTTTAACTCGAAGGGCCAATTTGAGCTCGCCAACAAAATTTTACAAGTAGTTATATATATTAAATACCCATCCGATACTTTCTTGCCTTTTTTACAAAAATTTCACCTTTTTCTTTAATTGCCATGTCCAGCCCTGATCAATACGATGAGATGTACAATGAATCTCGTATTATGTCAAGCAATAGTCATTGTCATTCCTTTTATCAAAACTTTTGCATAGCAGTCGATGAGCATGAGCATTGCTTATTTACACAGACACAGACAACATTAATATCCTCAGCTGATACAATTAACAATTATATACAGTGTGATTCAATAAATAGTACCAACGTAATATTTCCTTCACTGAATCATACTTTCACTCAGTTACAATATATAAATCATGCTAATCTCATTGTCTGTACCAAACCATGTAGTGAAACTGATAGTTATCTTAGCCGTTACAACTCTGAGTTTAGCGGCCATGTTTTCGACTATCAACATCGACAAAGGTTTGATCAACCTGTACGGTCAAATCTAATTACTATTCGCCCTAGCCGTCAACATGTTTCTCGTACTGCGGAAAAGTCTTTTAACATTTTGTATCAAAACGTCCGAGGTCTAAATATACAAAAGTGTCTGAATTTTTCATTAATACCTCTTCTTGTACTAGTGACATTTTGCTGATAACTGAGTCATGGTTACATGATACTATTTTTAGTACAGAGCTGTTTCCACCTAATTACTCTGTCTACCGGAAAGATAGAGACGTTGTGAGATGTGGCAAGGCACGGGGTGGTGGATTGCTTGCTGCTTTTCCAGCTGAGATGAAAACGCTATTCGTCTCTCTGAGTGTGAGATGTCTGAAGCATCATGTGAGTCCATGTTATTAAAGCTTAAGCTCCTCAATTACTCAAGTTTTTTTATCTGTCTTGTCTATTTCCCTCCTCCTGTCAAATCTGAAACTTTTTCTCGTCTCTTTCGTCTTCTCGAAGGCTGTTCCGATCTTAAAAATAATAACCTCTTACTTGTCGGAGATTTTAACGT